>WEDG01012128.1:0-16131 GCA_017591395.1 Schistocephalus solidus | reverse complement strand
GATGACGCATCATCTTGTCTTTGAGCAAGGTCTCCAAGTTCTTTGAGGATGCTGGCAGTTTATTTATTGGCCTAAGGTCGCCAAATGTCGTAGATAGTCCGTGTGTGGGTATAGGCAGAAGGTGCGAATCCTTCCATAAATACGGATGGTTTCGATTTCAAGAGCAAGATAACCTAGCTTATACAGAACAGCCATTAGAACGCTGACTGAGACACCATCTGGTACAGGACTGTAAGATTGACGAAAACGCCGAATGTTTATGGACACTTCCCTGAGGGTAAAGTTATGGTTTCGAGGACGTTACCGGTCCAAACGCGGATATTCGGAAAGGGAGCGACAGAATGTTAACTAAAGGTTCTGGACAAGAAAGCATTGAAACTATTAGCCGTCAAGTAAGCGTCAGTTATAGGGTTTCCTAAGGCGTCTCGAAGTAGGGCGTGCTGCATTTTACTCTGCGCTTTTAGCTGCGCTTTTAAAGAGTTTCGCAACACTTAACGAAGGGTTTTCGGAATATTTGACCTCATTGGCTAGCTTCTTGTCGTCAGACAACATCTTAGTCTGTTCAAAGATTTGTTGGATCAAGGGCCGGACTAGCAGCGATGTAGCGCTGGATTGTAAAGCCAGATTATTGCTTATGCTGACTGATCTAAGTGATTATGGTTTAGCGCAACGACTAGATGGGACTCCATTTCGAACTAGCGAAACGTCGTCTGGTTAACTGGGTTCAGTAGACACGATATATTTTATTTAAGTTTTAGGTATGCTTGAAGAGGCTATATATGCATCCGTATGTTGCTTTGCGGAATGTTTTGTACGGAGAGGAGCTTTTTTAAAACGTAGGTGATAAATGTATTTTTTTAAAGTTATATATTTCTTGCTTTAGATTGCCTACCTCCTGCTCCACCCCTAAGAATTTCTGTAGGAGGCTGAAACATCCCACACTAGTTTCCTATTCGTAAGCTACATTAATTAAGCTTACTAGACTTTACTAAAATTACAAATCTTTAAAATATACACTTTTTATATTAACTGTACGTATGCAAAGATAACTTTAACATTAATAGGGTCATCGAGGGCAGTGACTGTAACTCTCCAAAATATACAAAAATAAAAAAATTGTGTTTCTGCCAACAGGACACTGCTTCCACAGGACTCCACACACTACAAATGAGCGCATGCGTATAAGCATGCTTGCATGCACATTTTTATTATTCTGAAAAACCAATACAAAGCCATAAGCTTCTGATGGGTTGTGTGTTTGCTGTTTGATTAGTAGACTAAGTGACACAGGGGAAAGTCCCAGAAAAAATAATTAACAAAACAACTAATACAGTTCCTATAGCATAACCAACTGCTTTCCAAGGTCCAGCACGGTTTACGTAGAGGCAGGTTCTGCTTCACAAATTTGCTCTACTGTTTAAGAACGTTGAACTCAAGCGGTCGCTAGAGGAAATACGGTGCACGCAGTCTATATCAACTTAAAAAAGCGTTTGATAGCGTGACACACCACCGCCTTCTTTATAAACTCAACCGCATAGGAGTAAGAGTTAGCCTTCTGACATGGATAGAAAACTTCTTAACTGGCCGCTCACAAGTTGTCCATATCAGCGACAAAATGTTGACAAAGGTTGAGGGTGAGAGGGTGTTCCCCAAGGCTCTGTTATCGGCCCTATTTTGTTCATTTTCTACATCAACGAATGTGCCAACGAACCGGACTGCGATATTGCCATGTTTGCCGATGCTCTCAAACTTAAGCGCGTCGTTCAAACTGCGGCTGACGAAGAGAATTTGTAGGTTAACTTAAATCAACGCCAGAAATGGTCAAAGGACTGGCTCTTGCCGTTTAATGAAAGCAAGTGCATCATCATACCAGTCGGGAAAAGCAATCCTTCGAACCGTACGGTTTACCATCTGAAGGGCATTCTATTGAAAGCAGTGGATGCCCAAATGAACCTGGGTGTCTGGATCACACCTTCGCTTAAACCCTCCATATATTGCGCAAAGGTAGCGAAGTCCAACATGTCGATTATGTACCTCGTTAAACGAGCTTTTGCAGCCTTCACTAACAACTGCTTTGCTCACATCTTTGGAACATTCGTGCGGCAGCAGTTGGAGTCCGCTATCCAAGCTTAGAGACACTGGGCAGCGAAGGACCTCAAAATCCTCGAAAAGGTCCAAAGGTGAGCAACCAAACTTGTCCTTGGACATGGCTCACAGCCTTATGGAACACGGCTGTCGAATCTCAATCTCTTTCCCTTGCGCTAAAGACAGCTTCGTGGAGACCTGATACTAAAATTCTGCATACTACACGTCCAGGACTGTTGTCTCGTCCCAGAGGTTTCTTCTAGTTAGCAAAAACAACGAACTTGAGAGGTCATCTTCTCAAATTACATGTGACTCGAGCAAGGCTAGGCACTCGGAAGTACTTCTTCTCCAAATAGTAGTTGAACCTGGGAATAGTCTTCATCTGGAAGTTGTTATGTCAGACTCCTTGGACGTTTTTTAGCCGAAAGTTAGATCGATATAATGGTGTTAGCAAAAACACGAACTGAAAGTTGCAAGAGAGAATTCAGAAGAAATGTTTTAAGGATACTATTAGCTTTAATTTGAGAAACCTTTCTTTATGTTTATTATTTTCATTCGAGGGTCTTGCACTCTCCCATTATTCCCAAGCTGAGGTCCTCAAGGTCTTCGCAGCTTAATTATTTGCACAACTTGGTGACACCGTTAGTGTTCGCATCAGCTGGACCTGGCGGCCATCGTCCATGCCGTGTATGAACGTTCTCCCTTGGTTTTAACCGCAACGAACCGATGATGATCTGGGCGGATATCTCCGTCTTTAAAATGACTCAAGGGACTCTGCAATCAGCAAGGGAGCAGCTGGCTGCATCTTCCGCACTTCAGTGCTGATTTATGTGAACTCTGTGATGCCGCCTTCATCGGACTCCCTTCCCAAGGACAACAGTTTTTTCTCCTAAATATCACTGGGAGATTTTTATCACTGTCTTCTCTTTTTCAACTATGTTCCAACCAGTTTGCTCATATCAATTGGCCTCGCAAACATATCGAGATACTATTTTTTTGATACAAAAACTCACATGTACAAAACGGGAATTCAAAGGTAACTCACCTACCTCTACCTTAAATATACTGATAATGCTACTGATACACATCAACTAGCTGAATTAAAAATAATGTTTTACGTCCCAGCGTCAATTGACGTGCTTGTGACATTTAAACCTCTTGGTTTTTGCAAGTGGATCCTATTTATTTTGTATAAGCCATTTTATTAGATCCCACCCACTCAAATCGACTTGGTGTATTCGTTGCCAGCTTATTTTTTTTTGTCATTTTTAACCAGCTAACATCGTTTGATAGTATTACGCTGATCATCCTTAATCATCAGTTTGGGGTGTGACTGCATTTGTTCTTATAGAACTGCTTTTGAATAGCAAATACCATTTTAGTTTAAGGTCGACAGCTAAGGATATGGATTCCTGATAAATATTTACTTTGGTTTGAACTTAGAGTATTTTATGGCGCCGAGTTTGAAGCTAAATATTGATGATCAGACGCCTTCCGATATATTTGACGTTCCTTTTCATTTATTTAAGTGTCACTCGCATCTTATATTGCGTTGCGCAATGTAAAGTGTCTAGTTTATTTATGCACCAAGGTAAGCAGTTTAACTTACACATTTCTCCGGATTGTTTTTAATAATATTCGTCAAAAGCTCGATTTTTACAGACCAATAACAAATTACTGGCATAATGCCGGCATGTATCTGCCCGAATTCTGGCATACAACTGGCATAACCTACCACCCACCCTACATGCTAGCATAATATCGGCATGTTTATGCCAGCATTTTGCCGGCCTTTTATGCTAACATTATGCCGGCATTTACACGCCTATAGTATGCTGGCTTATCCATGCCACACTGATACCAGCCCGAATAATTTTTGCCAGCTTATGTGAAATGCACCCAGGACCTAACATAAATCACACTCACGAGTCCTCCTGCCCATTTAAGAGTAATGGCAATCCGATACGTAATGTTTTCTTTAAACGTAAGTTAATTTGAACATTTGACGAACCTTTCCCGATGCCTGCGTTCAGTAGCGATGACATTACCGGCACTTTCGAAGGCTATCCGCATCGAATCAGCAGGATCCAGCGTCTTGTGTTCCCTTCCGGCGTTACCCGAATGGAAAACCTCCGGGGAATTCGTGCGATTAGGCGAACTATACTAACTTAACCTTGGTCACTTAACCTTGGTCACATTTCCCCGAAACTCCATTTCCTTTATCACCCATAAACTCTCCGATCAACACCATGCATATCATTCTTCCCACAAATTTGACGTGACATGAGCCGCCAAGTTGTTATAAGGAACGACCATGGATAATTATGTCAGCAAGAAAATGCACAATAACATTCTGCGGGCAAAGTTTTTATTCTTCCAGAGAAAATTTGAAGTTACTAAATTCTACAATTGATTTCATAAGAAAAGTATCGGATCATTTGTTGGTAGTCCTTCGATGTCTCCTGTAGGATCACTTGGATTCTCTTGGGAATATGCAAGTAATCGAACAAAAATACTTATAGCAAATTAAACGGGTGTTATAACCGCTGTTACCTGTTTCCGACAAGTTGTAAGAGAAGTAAACTTATTTTTGAATTTTATAGTTGGCTACCAAGTTCGTCTACCACTTATAAAATTCCAAACCATTTCATATTTGTTTTTGGAACTGTTTTGGAAGCAGTGCAATACTAGCAGTTGACCCCGTATGTGCTTTAAGGACGACAAAAGTACTTTTTTCCCATGTAATACGCAAACTCACTGATTCGCACTGTAGAGATGGAAGTTATTTCCTCCTCTGGCCAACAGGAACATTTATCTGAAGTTTCGCACTGATACTCAGGTTTGTCATGAGAGCTAAACGAAACCTAAAGTGCCCATTTTCTTGACCTCAAGTGAGTCGCCGTGTAGATTTAGCTGCAGCAATCTCGCCGTATATCGACTTTGCAGTTAATTTGCCAGTTGAAAGCACTTCAAATTTCCGTCTTCTGAAATTTTTTGCAATCTCTTCTAATTCATAATTCAATTCTGTTGGTTTCCTATTTGTCTTGCCTTGCACTTGATTATATTCATGTGTGAATATGAAGCATCTGAAATTTTGCATACATATTTTATTTGCTTCTCTTATCCTCCCTCAGAGTGCCCGACAATAATATTGGATTTATCGATTCCAAATGCAATCGAACCAGCACTCAATTGTACTGTCATTAATGGAAACCTCATCATAACTCATCTGTCGCATACTCAATGCAGGGAAGGTGGACTTAGCCTACGATCGCTTGTGGAAATTTTAGGCACCCTTACGGTAGAACATTCAAGTTGTCATGGCGACCTCTCCTTCTTCCTCCTAATTTGGCTGCCATTCATGGCTTATCTCTCTTCTCGCCCTATGTTGAGGTACCTGGCCTGCCTGATTTGCCGCCATACGCTATCCTCATCCACCATACAGCACTCTCTGGCATTGGCGGTATGTTTACGTGTCCTGGGTCATCGTGGTGCACTCCTTCTGGACAATCCGCAGATGTGCTACGTCGATACCGTTGGCTGGCATTTGCTAATACCCTCTGTCTTGAATACTCCGAATTTCTACATTAATATTAGCAGCGACGGTCCACACCCCCAGCCCGCCGTTGCCGAAAAGAAAGACATATTGATGAAGGCTGGTCTTTACGAAATGTGTGCTAATCCATGTCCTCCCGGCTGTGAGCGGGCATTTGTAGACCATCTTCCTCGCACATTCTGCTGGTCTCGAACGCATTGCCAACCAGGTAACACTCTTTACTGTTTTCTTAATACCGGGTGCAATCTTTCACATGCGGTTGGCCAAGTCAGCGTCTGCCAATCCGACTTTGCCTCTATTTATGAGCGATTCCATTACTTGTTAACCTTTTCCGATTTTGTTGTACTATAAGTTTTCCATACCTTGGCGACTGTCATCATAAGTATTTCCCCATAGTCTTTATCCCGTAAACTCGGATTTCACATCCGCTTGTACTTCAGTACCCTTTGAGTGCTTTTTGGCGTATGTTACCGCACGCTTAGGCAAGACAAAGAGCCACCTTTTCGTCTTTCCTTTACTCTGACAACATAACCCCTTCTGGAAGTTATCAATTTAAGCCTCCCTCCCTCTCTTTTTGCTATTGCTGTTCACAGTCTGTGCACCCGAATGTGCAGTCCTCTCTCGGAGCTGTCATATCAAGAATACAAACCTCTGCTGCCACCAACAGTGTCTTGGTGGATGCAGCGGACCCTCTGCCCAGGACTGCCCTGGTTTGCCGTAATTTTTCAACACAATGGGACGTGTATTGAGTCCTGTCCACCGAACTTCTATGGGGTGCGTTTGCCTTCCCTCAACCTCTCATTGTGGTTTTTCTTTCGTGTTTAGCAAACTGAGACTCTATGTAGGCTTTCAGAATCTTACTATAATTAGCCCTGCTGATTTGTCTCATGAAGTGAGGATTCTGCTTGGCATTGAAAGGAGTTTGGGTGGGGAAATCAGCGGATGAAGCAAACCGCAAACTCGCAACCGACTGTGTCTCAAGTTAGCGTGCCGTAGGTTATTTTTAAATTTCCACTCGTCCTCTCGTTTCATTTTTCACTCCCGCCGTTTTCTCAATTTAGGATGTTAGTCAAACTATTGAATTCAGGAAGTATTTCTTATACTGTAAAGCACATATTTAACCGACTGTTTTTCTTCCTTTTTCTTAAAAAATCGAGTTGAATTGGTGATAGTGATTGCACGTATTTTTCATGATCCCTACTCAGTTGTTTGGTCGACACTGCGTTACCAAGGAATCCTGTTTGGCGATGCCTGTGCCTGCGGAGTTGCTTAGAAACCCTTCTGAATATAATCGACCACACACTGTCCTCAAGCGCTTCGCTATCCATGGTTCCAACTGCATTCCCATCTGTCCCGACGGGTTCCATCGATCCTCTTCATCCGGTGTATGTTCTCCATGTGTGGGGAACTGCAAGGACAACAGTCGTGGTTAGTTATTGCATGCATGTCTGCCTTCTTCTTCTTCTTCTTCTTCTTCTTCTTCTTCTTCTTCTTCTTCTTCTTCTTCTTCTTCTTCTTCTTCTTCTTCATCTTCTTCATCTTCTTCTTCTTCTTCTCTTTTTGTCTTATTGTGTTCAAATGTCTTCGAACCTCGACACCAAGGGATCAGGGGTTCGAGTGTCAGGAGTTGTAAAATGTGGGGGTTTCATATAACTGTGCAATTACGACTGATGCGCCATAAATAGCTGTTCCAGTCTCCCTTATCTTTATTGGTTATGTTAATCTCCTCTTTATCATCACTAGATAAAGTTGACTTAGTCTGCTACGAAACAACCTCCATTCTGATCTCCAGGACTGGAGGGAGCAGTTGTTTTACTCCGCAAATGAAACCTTTAAAAAAAGTGAAATTAACATTGAGGTAAGAAGATGTGCGTGGTGGAGGTGCTTTTGCACCCATTTTATGCCTTGCCTATAGTGCAGAATGCGATCACTGACGTGCAATTCGCAAATTTAAATGACGATCTTGTAGGACGCACATAATATTAGCAATGCTGATCAGTCAGTTTGAACTGCCGCGCCGATGCCAGACACCATCAGTTACCCTTAAATCCCAGCACTTAAGCGACAGCCGCACATATGCACCATTCCATTTTTTCAACTGTCTGTCTTTCGGACAGCAGGCCTCTATCAGATAATAACAAGAACCGTCTGGCTGGGTGCTTTCTTGGACACGTACACGAAGTTTAACAGGTAGATATTTTAATCTAGAAATTACTGAATCGGGATTCTGAAGGCACCTTTCACAGTGTTGAGGGCCGAATTATCTCACCAGTTTACAACCCTCTCAGCCGCACCGTTAAGCCACTTGCCACCGCGTTGAGGAGCGTCTCCGTAAAGTACAAAACCTATATGGTTCCATGTCCGAAGACAAGGACAATAATACTATCTGGGAGTATACCGTCACTCGGCGGTTGACTTAGCCTACGCAAGAATGTTTGAAGTCACAGTTTTAGTTCAGTAGACGCTGTTGAACCGTTGTTTCTCCTCGGGAATGTTTCGTGCCGTAAAACATGTTCTCGTCAACTTCACAGGGAACATTTAGCTGCACGATTTTGAGTCATTCACAGCTTATTTCTGGTTGCAGGATGCAATTCGGACGTTTATCATGGTTTTACGGTGATTTTAACTGCTACAGAATTACGTTCCATGAAAACTTGATCAGGGTACATATCTCATGTCATCACGACATCTATTGTGGTCGCCTAACGGTGACGAATAGGCCCCACATGTTCAGGTCAGTCCCTTTTTGTCCTCGTTCGTGCGAGCGTCGATTGTTTGTCACTGAAGTTGCCCGCGATGACCAATTAGTTTAGGGCAATCTAAATTGCATACTCAGGCTCCGACTGGTCGTAGCGATGCACAGCTGACGCGAATCGCAAGTATCCCATTCCTTCATTATCGCATTTGTCCGTTAAAACTGTGTGTACGTTTGTATGCTCTACATCAGCATTCATTTGACTTAAAATATATCTTTCGATCTTTTAGACTGCGGAGACATCATCATTTTATCAACAGTCGGATATTGCCAGTGCAATGGGCTGCGTCACTGCACGCTCTGTTCTGATAAGTCTGCGTACAGGCCAAGGTTCATACCAAGTGTTTTTATCGTTCCTCGCTTTCCTTTGTGTTTTGCCTTTTGTCTGAAGTGCCATGTCTTTATTATCTGATCCTAATCATACTTTTTTTGTGTCCTCCTTAACCTCCACTGGAACCCACAGAATGTTGAAAAAATCACTTAGATGTGTTTTAAAATAAGATGAATTACTTATGTTAGGCTGTAATGTTCACTGTCAAAAATTTTCCGAGGTGGGCTTGAAAACCTCATTTTATATCATCACGCGTCATATTCAAATGACAACCTGTTGGAGACTAGATGAGGACGCATTTTCAGACGTGACGGGAAGGGTTTCCTCTGGGTATGCTATTCGCGTATGGGTGTCTGCGCTCACACCAATCATACTTCATTCGCGCATATATGATGTTACCGGGAGCTGCCTTGAGGGAAAACCACTGCAACCCGGCTCTTTTGTCCTGTTTACCACCGACCGGTAAGCCCCCGGGCCACCAGGTGTTAGCACATCTTAATAGCTTAAAAACCGCAATATCATATACTACCAGACTTACGCACAGTATCAACCATTACCTCTCCTACCAGCGGCCATTCTCAGTCAACTCAGCTGGGGTGAGATCGTAGTAGACCTTCGTCCGTCGATTCCGACGATTTCCACCATGTAACCCGCTGTATGGTGCGCGAAGAGCGGTGACTTGCGCCCTGAACTCTCATGATTGTAGACTTGGTCTGCATCTGCCACACCCCCTCTCCTTCCCACCTCCCTAGGCCCGATGTCATGACCCTTTTCCTGTGACTGTCTCTGATGACGGGGTCTAGTGAGGACCCGAAACGTCAGATAAACAAACTTCTCGTTCCAGCGATTGCATCTTACTCTTCAGAATCAAGAAGATGAGAGGCGGGATCGAACCTAGTGACTGACAGCTAAACTGGTTGACTGTGCGTGCCACACATGATCTGCCCACACACAGCACTAGGGTTTCACACAAAAAGGGTGTCTGTTTAAGAAAATGCTTTTCCACGAAGGATGAACTCTTTGCGAATCATTTATAGGAGGAACAATTGCACTGCGTAAACGTCCAAGTTAAAGGAATATTATCGCTACCGGATTAGAGTATTCTACAAAGTGAGCTGAACCGCTGTACTTTTGACGGTTTGTATTCGAGCCCCGGGCAGTACTATCTGCCACACCAAACAGTTTTTCGATTTATCTTTGGTGATCTATTATTGAGAGTATTCCTAGTGACTTTGGCCAATGTTTCGGGTGCTGCATGCCTGAAAACACGGCACCGTTTGCTGGTAAACTTGAGCGTGGATCTGTAATGTCAGAAAAACAAGCTTGCTTGTCTGGATATCAAACCATTTTACCTCGTTCCTATTCGTCCCGCCTTCATCCCTTTCACCGCACCTCCCGCTTCTTCCCCATCTTTTTGCGTGTTCTTTTTGAGTCGTTATCACCATCGGCTTCTTTTTGCACCTACTTTTTGCTACGTTTTCGTTCGCTTTTAGATGACCTCACGATCCCTCTTGGTTGAAGCTTTTCAGTCAATTTGCGTGTCATTCACCGCTCCACTACGAATTATTCGTTCAGATGCCCTTCTCTCCTTGTCATTTCTTCGTCACCTCACGGTATATATGGCAGGGAGCTCCGGTATCTGATTCCGCCCTACAGAATCCGTCCATGGGTCCAAACATGCGAGTTTTTCGATCAGCCTTCATATGCTTTTTGTTTTGCCTTGTGGTTTCTTCTGATTCTTGTCAAGCTCTGGCATTTACTACTCCCCAGTCCCCTCCTTTTTATGCTGAGTGTGCGTTTTAGATATAATCGAAAGTAGAGTCTCTGCTTTGCTGCCTATGTATGCACCAAGTTAATATCGACTTGTATCACCCGACTTTTTATCAGCCTCTTCATCGAAGGAGGCTAATGTAACTTATTATCTGTTCCGCACTGCTCAATTCAAGAGTGGGGTAGTGTTGGGAGCCTTAGAGCCTTAACTGATAATGTTTGAGTCCTGTTTATGCTAAAGAAAATTTGCCTAACGCTCCATATCTTCTCTTTTCCACAGTACGGCTTTGGAAGTGACCTGGAATGGAAATCTGGAGAGATGTATTTGCCCGCGCCATTAATAATTCATTCACATCCGAGAAGCTGAGTCATCCATTTCCGGCGGTGTGGAATTTAGTGTTAACAACAAACTCTGTCCCGACATTATCATGCGCTTTCTACGGGGAGCGGAGTTGTGCTGGAGTCGCGAGTTGATGCCGTCTGAATTGTATTTTGATCACTACATCAGATGGCGAGCACGCGCTCTGTAAGTACGCGGTTCTTTTGTATTTCCTCTAATAATGCTACGCGCAGACTAATTGCTTTATGCATCATCATCATCATCATCCTCATCATCATCATCAATGGCGGTGGCGTTGGAAGCGATGACGATGACGGCAGATCTCCTGAAAGTGACTGGAGACCTTAATGTCTCAAGAATTTAACCTCTGAGTAACTTGCGGCCCTGGTCCTCATTCGATCACCCATCATGTCATCAGTTAATCAACATAACTCAGGTGGTAATATGTACAGGGGACCGGTCGAACAATTTTTCCCCTCTCCTCTTGCGTCACGTACTCGAACCCGAGCTTCACTCGTGCAGATATTACATTGGTTCCAGTTGCCATGGCTTCGCTTTATCAAATAGCCATCAAAAGCTGACACTCTGTCTCCTGGATTTAACTGTTACTAGTTTGTCAACCTTCCAAGAAGCAACTCTTGGCGCTTAGTGATAATCCGAATAAACTGCAGACTGTTTATAACGAGGAGAGTAGCACGGGATCAGCCTGTCTTGAATTTGCCCGCCTTAGCGCGCCCTACCTGGATCTGTCCATGCACATGTTGGATCTCTAACGAAAAATTTAGACTTCGCTAAAGCGCACTTTCGGCACACAACTGCACTTGTCGGTGATGACCATCACCAACAATACCCGCATCTTCACCAAAATCTTCTGAATTAGTTTCCCTCTGTGATTAACTTACTTCAAGCTGTTCCATTTTTCCATTTTTGACAGGTAAGGCTGTGCCACTTACGGCGTTATTGTGGCGGGCCGCTTTTCAGACCAGTGTTTTTCTTCACGTCAGACACATTGCCTGGAACGATCCGCGGCAGGTTCTTCCTGCGATTATCTCCTATGGACGCAGGTGAGCCATACCGCCACTCTCTTTAAGCTGCCTTTCAACGCCCTGGAATCTTATCCTTTGCAGGGGAAACTCAAGAATCACTTTCGACTTTCAGAACGGACATTCTGCGATAGTGCGTAAGTCGATTGCCTATCTGCCGTTCTGGTCTTAGGCGGTATCCTCATCGTAGAACTTTCACCGTATAAAAGCGTAGCAAGTAATAATTTGGCTATTAGCCCGTATTCATGGGGCTGCCAGCATATACAAAACCTGCACAGCTGGACATTTTGGTAAAGAAGTAAAATTGTTGGATTTTTGTGATAATGTGACGCTCACCGATCTGGCTGCGGGAACATCCTCGTTCCGGTTTTACCTTGAGGCTCTAATTCCTGTCCTCGCAGGCAATCGCATGGTGACTGGCAGCATATGACAATAATAGGCTACCGACAAAGACAAAGGGAGGCCGGACTGGCCATTTCTGGCTTATTAGCCGTCATCAATAGTCATATCAATCCCAGGTGTGGATCACCTGAGATTCGAGCAGAGATAACCAAAATGATCTCCAGGTTTAGTCTACACCTTGGGGTGCTCGTTTAATGCCTGGGGTGGCCTCCGACCTTTGTTCTTAATTTCCTCACCCTTAAAGATGCGCTAGACTTTCGGCTAAAAAATACACTTTAAAAATATTTCCACCTGAATGTATTGTCTTAAGGATTGCTGCGCCCTCAGTAACATATAGGTTTACGAATGCTAAACATTGTTTCGTAGGGTTCCTAAAGCATTTAAACACGGTTTGGATCTTCAGCATCCATCAGTTTGTTTGATCAGGTTGCCTCCTAGAACGTTTTGACACGTTAGAACCTAACTGCGAGGGTTGGCCAGAGACTGTCGTAAAACATCGACGTCGGCCGCGTGCCCCATGGGGCTGTGCGCAGCCATGCTGGCGTGCGCGTCATCAGCCGCACTCTATCTTTATCTCGGTCGCCTTAGCAAAACGGTTGCTAAGACGACCTGAGACTGACGATGTCGTGTATTTGCTCACAAAGCTGAACAACCCGTCTTCGCGTGCTGCACGTGACCCTGTCCCTTTGCAT
Organism: Schistocephalus solidus; assembly: GCA_017591395.1. NCBI lineage: Eukaryota > Metazoa > Platyhelminthes > Cestoda > Diphyllobothriidea > Diphyllobothriidae > Schistocephalus > Schistocephalus solidus. The sequence continues at coordinate 3,157 of WEDG01012128.1, read as the reverse complement.
GTACCAGGGTTGCGGAATAAAACGACTCATACTTAACATGTATTGTAATACCATATGGGCCCTATGTTGAAGATGTCTTTTCGACCGAACTCTCAGATCTTGAGGAAAGGACTGAGTTATCACGTCAATTGGCAGCCTTCTAAGCCACAACTTGTAAAGGCGGGTCAGATTTATTATCTTAAGGAATGTTTTGCTGCGTCGTAGGAATGCATTACTCGTGTTGCCCTACTCTTTTGCCTCCTCCCATTCAGCTAAACGACCTTCTGAGCCTCACAACCAACGATTGGTGGGGGTGGGCGAAGTGCCTGATAATGGCGTGGAAGCCTACGATCTAAGGCTGTAACAGGCATGTAGGGCAGTAGTTCGGGGCAGACGTGGACTGAGCTCACCCGCGAACGCATGCCATGAGGCACTTTGAAATCTGTTGTGGTCCAGCGTCTGCAGCGCCGTCCGTTCTGTAGACTGAGGCGTTGACCTAAACACCAATCACACCGGGTATGATTTTTGGTCAACATCAGCACACATACCACAACGGTTAACCGCCATCTAAGGCTGTGACTGGAATCGGTTTTGGACCTCGATAAAAACGCAACAAAGACCATCGTGGCAGCTGACTTCGTCCTCCAATTTGCAAACATACTCTGTTAAAAATGGTGATCACCGTGTACGACAGACGAACTGCTGTACAATGCAAAAAAATTGTGAATTACACTAGCTTAATTCAGGGGTATACTTTCAGTAGAACTATCCGACGCTAAAATTTAATCAGGCAGCGTGAAAATTACGTCGCAACATAATTGATTTGCGTTTCCTGGACACCGGTCTTCACGCTCGCTTGCCAGCAACAAAGATAAAAGCTCAGCGGAGTACCTCTGTTCCTTGTCATCTATGCATTACCAAACAGAACTAAAAATGCAAAAGTAAAAAATTGCCGAAACCAATTGACAGAACAAGCCTCTTCAACTTCGTCCTGGGTTGTTCCAATTTCAGGTGGAATGAAGTGGAATTGAATTGTAGACCTCCTACGAAATCGCTGCAAGCTCTGAGCTCATCACCAAGGATAAATACGACCGGTAAAGGTTCCCAAGAGCCGGACATGTTGACCTGCACTTTGGACAGCCTGTCACCTGCCACCTCCTATTCCGCCTTCATCACGATTGCGACGTTAAGCAAACATGAGGGTGCTCGAAGCCAGCGTTTCCACTTTACCACTAAGCCGGCAGAGTGAGTATTCAACTTTTCATTAATCAGTCCTTTCTCATTAGTACAGCCATCTCGCTTTGCTTTTAAACCAATCAAAAACATCCATTACTACTACTACTACTACTACTACTACTACTACTACTGCTACTACTACTACTACTACTACTACTACTGCTACTACGCTACTACTACTACTACTACTGCTACTACTACTACTGCGAGCTACTACTAATACCACCCCCCACTACTATTATGACCACTATTAATAATCATAATGCATTGCCTCTTACTTCTATGGTCATGAGCACTCCTATTATTTCCACTTCTACTGCTGTCGCTGTGAAGTAATACTACTAATATCTCAGTTCTTGCTGCCACTGCTTCCACTACAACTAAAACTGTGTGCGACACGCTCTAACGCTATAGCTACTACGCTTGAATTCCTACTTCTGCAATAACTGCAGCTTCGAACCTCACTGCTATTGCTCCCACTGCTGCTATACCATCTGGCCTCCTTTGTCCTACCGTTCCAGCCAAAAATCAAATCGGATGAATTTTTGTGACGGTAAGGTTACTTCTTTGTGCACTTTCTCCTAGCTCCATCGCCGCCCACGGCCCTTCGAGAGCTGTGTCTGCGGGTCCTGCAAGCATTCAGCTATCCTGGCAGCCACCACAAAGACCTAATGGCGAGGTAGTCGAATATCACATCAGCCACTGGCGTATGAGCCTGGAGAAAAGCGACTTCCTCACTCGTGATGCTTGCTACGGCAGTGAGTAAATCTCGCATATTCAAATTTTACCTCCTCTCTTGGTATCTGTGACATTTTTCGGGTTTCATTCCCTCAACCCGCATATTTGTTCATATATATATATATATTGATAATGTGGAACCGACAAAGACAAAGGAGACCGGAATGGCCATTTCTGGCTTATTAGCCGTCATCAGCCAGTCATACCCAATCCCAAGTGTGGAACACCTGGGATTCGAACCCGCGACCTTTGGTATTTGAGTCGAATGCTCTACCATTGAGCCACGGGCTCGTTGCTTTGTCGGTTGCGATCGGGAATATGATGATAGTGTGTGGCTCACCGATCTGCTTGAGGAACATTTATGTTCCGTTGTGCCCTGGAACTCAGACTAGAGTACTCGCAGGCAGTCGCATAGCGACGTGTAGCATATGTTGCTAATGTGGATCCGACAAAGACAAGGGAGACCGGAATGGCCATTTCTGGCTTATCAGCCGTCATCAGCCAGTCATACCCAATCCCAAGTGTGGCACATCTGGGATTCGAACCCGCGGTCTTTGGTAATTGAGTCGAACGCTCTACCATTGAGCCACGGGCTCGTTGCTTTGTCGGTTGCGATCGGGAATATGATGATAGTGTGTGGCTCACCGATCTGCTTGAGGAACATTTATGTTCTGTTGTGCCCTGGAACTCAGACTAGAGTACTCGCAGGCAGTCGCATAGCGACGTGTAGCATATGTTGCTAATGTGAATCCGACAAAGACAAGGGAGACCGGAATGGCTATTTCTGGCTTATTAGCCGTCATCAGCCAGTCATACCCAATCCCAAGTGTGGAACACCTGGGATTCGGTTCCACATTATCAACATATGCTACACGTCGCTATGCGACTGCCTGCGAGTACTCTAGTCTAAGTTCCAGGGCACAACGGAACGCCAATGTTCCTCAAAGCAGATCGGTGAGCCACACACTATCATCATATTCCCGATCGCAACTGACAAGCAACAAGCCCGTGGCTCAATGGTAGAGCGGTCGACTCAATTACCAAAAGACCGCGGGTTCGAATCCCAGATGTGCCACACTTGGGATTGGGTATGACTGGCTGATGACGGCTGATAAAGCGAAATGGCCATTCCTGTCTCCGTTGTCTTTGTCGGTTCCACGTTATCCACATACATATATATATGAAAAAGGGAAGAGGTTCTTCG
>WEDG01012127.1:0-12220 GCA_017591395.1 Schistocephalus solidus | reverse complement strand
TTCAGACGATTGATGGTATACGATGACGGTACCGGTAGCTGTTTTCTGAAACACAATGTCTCCTATAATTTCCCAGTTAGAGCTGACCAAGTGCATAATCGAGTGGGACAATGCACGATGTAATTCGACCGCTCTCATGTAAAACTTAGTCTTATCTCATCGGACATGTCAGTATACCAATATGGTTGTTGTCAAGTTAATTTGCTGCAAAAATGAAGCATGTGTTCCTTTGCTTTTGCTATGTCTATTCTTCACGTGCTCTTCTAGGAAAACAGAGCTATAGCAACCCTTTCCCAAGGTAGCCTTGCGCAAAAATTCCCGGAAAGTTAACTGTACACGTAAAAGCAAAATTCGTAGAACTTGGTCTTAAATATGAACTTAACCATAACCTTAACAACATCGTTGACCATAACTCCACGTTTATTCCGGTTATAATTTTGAATTTAATTTTGAACCTACACAACTCCCTGATCTAAAAATTTACGCTAATATCCATGAATATAAACGTATGGACTCAAAAATAACCAGGAGTACCTAATTCCTGTCGTCAACGATCATGAAATGCAAACGTATCGAGCGTAGCGGAAGTTGACGCATACGGCATTGCTTACTATTGGTGGCAATAAGTAACTAGTGCATTGTGATTAAATATCCTGACAGTCAGTTGACACCAAAAACTGAAATGCCTGCTCGCACATGGCGCAGATGATCCACCGATGGGAATCATTGATTAGATGAGGCGCTGTTTTTGTAATCAACGGCGTGTGCAGGCACGAGAGACAGAGAATCACGTAGGGGATGGGCGGTTTGTGTTCCTTTGTACGGGTCCCAAGTCGTTCATCTGTATGGTCTACGTAGATGTAAGAGCAATAACCGCACGGAATGGGATGAATGACATTGGTTAGCAGTTCTTTGAGTGTGGGGTTCTCAATTCGTGGTACTTCTGTGCCCGCGATAAGTCATGGAAACTTGGAACTGCAACACAAAAAGCATCAACCGCCACGTTCATCGTGCTGCAGACTACGAGGGTCGGCGTACACGGCCAACTGACTTGCGTTCACCTTACATCATTGCTTGTGCAAGTGGAAGTTCAATGACACGCAAACCACCATCAAGACTTGAACGCCCCTCACCTAAATTCTCGTGTCAATTGGAGCGCGATTCTCTTCACCATCTGTGTTTGCCACCCAACGCTCTCTTGCAAGATTGGTCATCCCCACCTTTCAGTTAATCTAATGACAGGTTGGTGTAATCAGCTTGACATGTCACGATTACAAATCCATTTGGCCAACGAGTCTACTTTCTTCGGTACACCGTCTCGGAATGCACGCTGTCTCAGTTATTAAATATGTACTTATATGTCCCTTCAGGCCATATGAAGACAATAATATATCACAGTCTATAGTCGTCACACACAAGTGTGTATAGAAGAACATTACCGACAAAGACAAAGGAGACTTGAATGACCATTTCTGACGAATTAGCCGTCGTCCGTCAACCATACCCAACCCCAGGTTGTGCACCACTCGAGGTTCGAAGCCACGACCCGTGGTTCAGAAGTCAAATGCTCTAACCATTCAGCCACAGGATATTTGCTTTGCGTGGTTTGATCGGGAACATGCACATAGTTTGAGAGGTGCTCACAGATCGGTTACGGGACTCACTAGTTGCATTCGGCTTTGGGTTTCTCTCTCGAGCCCCACCAGCAGCCCCAGAGTGGCTAGTAGCATAGACAGCAAAATATAACCAACTGATGACGGTTTAAATGTCAGAAATGTCCATTCCGATCTCCTCTGTCTTTGTGGTACCTCATTATGTAAGCCTAGGCTGCCTACGCAAATGCGTGCCACACTACTGAAAGAGGTGTTGAACAGGAATACAAAAAACAACAGCTGAGGTTCTTATATCATTCAGCCCACTGGTCTGGGCTGTGGAGAAGCATGGACTCAAGTCTGATGCCATTAACGGACCCTGCAACTTATTCAGGAACATGGTCGAATGGGTCACCCTTGCGTGGTGTAGCTCCTAACTGAACACCCCTTCAAGCCTTCGCAGTACATAATAACTCATTTACAATGGCTTGAAATGAATACTGTTTGAAAATACTTGGTATTTAGGTGGCCGTTCTATAATACACAAGTTTCGATTTATTTTAAGTTAATCCACCTTTGCTCCGCGTTGCAGTCGTTGTGGAAACAATTCCAGCTAGGGAGATGATTTATGCGGATTTTTACACCTACGCCTGCATCAACTAGATCAATTAAATTCGGCTTACTTCCTTGTGTGTCATCTGCGAACAAGAGTACAAGTAGGCGAAAGCTTTTCGATCGACGCTCGAGTTTCCGAGGAATTCATCTAATCTTAAACGCATCACGGTGTTTCTGGTCTATAGGAGGGACAACTTGATGGTACAAGCGCACTTCCTCGATCCGAAGCTCATTAGTGGTTAGCGCTGTGACAAACCCTGCAGCTGCCAATATGTATTTATTTCAGCAGATTACCCTTTGAGTGGCAGTCCATTTTATTTTTACTAGCTTCACCTCCCTTGATCACTTTTAAAGTAAAATTTATTCACGATACAAGGTAGGATAGTTGATGGCATTTTTTACTACCGACGAGGGCTACACTTGGCGAAGAATGTCAGCTACTTCATAGTCCGGTTCAAACAAGCTCTTAGAAGGTGGTTTAAATTTCAAACATAATGCAACCAAAATCTTCGTTAAAGGAACTTATTACTTTTCTGTCTGAGGGATTAGACCCTATCATATGGGTACCGGACACATGTCGATTTTTTTGCGTGCTCCCAAATGGTTTTTCGCACATTAAATTTATGCCTGACAGTGACCTCGAGAACCGTTTCGAATGGTCCGAGCGTTACCAGGAATCTTCCAGTCAAGGGTATATAGGCAAAGAGGCTAAACCCAGGTGTTGAGATGGAAGTAAAAGATGTGACAATCTCTAGGGAAGAAGATTTACTTATCTGACGTTTCACACTCATACCTGGCCGCGTTATCGGATATAGAAAAAGGGAGAAAAACATGGTTTTAATAGGTCTTTCATGCTCATTCCTGATAGACCGAATGCTCTCTCCTCTCATTAGCCATCCCTCGTTCACAAGTGCTGCCTGGCGGCTTCATATGGCACTGGTAGATCGATGCTGCGGTTATAAGGGTTAGCGTCTGATTGCCAGTTATCGATAATTTCTCTCGATAGGCTGATTTCAGCTCGGTCGAGAATTTCTGTTCCATGTAAGTCGAACTGATGACTATTAGGTTGGGGTGTACTGCACACCATTATAGAGACCTAGCTTCCCCTGTGGATGCAAACATAACGACATCCGCGGGTAGAGCATTCCAAACTTCGACCACTGTGTTCGATAAAAGAACCTTTCATGTGCCTAGCCAAACCTCGCCGGTTCGTTGTTTCTGCTAACTGGAAGAAGTCTCCCGACACCATAGAGTAGTACTCTTCGCACATGATATACATCGCAGCTGCGTGAAAACAAAGTTATCGATTATTTTCAGGGTAGCGGCCCCTGTATACATACAAGTTTGGTTCTACGCCTTTGAACCATTTCGTGGACGCTGAGGTCCTTAGTCGTCCAGAGCACCCAAGCTTTGAGAGCGAACTCTAGTTGTAGCCTCCGAAACTTTCGAAAGACTTAAGTGAAACAGTCTTCAGCAAATCAGAAAATATATTCTCAGAAATAAGGATTCATCATGTCTATACGACGAATTACTACAAACCGTTTGTTAATGTATGGAAAGTTTTCGAAAAAACATACCGACATTACCATTACGTTCATTCTGCTGTTTATTAAACCTCGACACGAGAAGGTAGTTATGCCATTAATTCAAGGAGTGGTTTATGTGCTCCGTGAATCTGGTATATAGTTTTTTTTCCTTTCTTCAGCGTGAATTATTTCGGTAAAAATGGAACATGAGTGCGGTCGTAGCCTTAAGAAGGTCATTTTCCTGAGTATTTGCTTGCGTCAGTGTGGTAGTTGTTAAATTGAAGCGTTGATGAGAGTCAATTACATACGTTCACGGTCTGCGAAATTTGTGTGGGCGGCAGATGTGCGATCGGTTAAGGTGAAATGAATTGTGGCTGCGCATCGAATACTCGATTAGACTGTAACTCTTCCATCGGTATCCATTGGTCACATAACTACTTGTTTGTGTGATTTAAGTAGCATCTGCCCCAAACTTATATGACACACCAGTCGTGGGCCTTTTTTCCTCACCAGTTCTCCCTCACTTCTGAAGCAGTAAAACACTTGTATTTACGTATGTTAACAGGCCTCCTTTTGCGAATGTGATGGAGTGCGTTGGTAAATTCTCCTGCTATGAAATATGCGATCATGGTTACCTTATTCATATGTAATAGGGGATTTTGGCAGATTTGAGTAATTCATTTGACCCACTTGTGAAAATCTCGGCGGTCTTGGTGTGATTCGAATCCATGCAAACAAGGGAAAACCTTTATTACAGCCAACGCTCTAGCCAACTGAGCTACGAAGCCTCCAATGGGAGCAAAAAGCCCCGAGTAATCAACTGTGCCTAGTAGTCATCTGGTGGATTCTAGATTGATTTCTTAGGAAATCCTGCTTCAGCAGTCAGCTCACTGTATCAAAACTGGTGTATTCAATATGGTGCAGCTGACTGGGTGCGTAACTTGACACAAGTGTGATGAGGGCTTCCGGTGGGGTCCTCGTAGCTCCGTTGGCTGTACTAAAGACTTAAATTTGCTGGCGTGGATTCGAATCCCACCCAGGTCACCGAGTTTTTCACAAGTGGGTCAACAGAATAAATCATTTTTCCAGTGGTCTCTCGAGGCATAATGTGTGAATTAAGAATAGTCTTTGTTAAGTTAATTAAATTAAAAATATTCCATTCACTTCTAACACCAAATTTTCTGAGACACACCTAACAGCACAAATGAAAGTTTAATTGGCTAAGCTAAGATGAAATTGCTTCTCGGAGAGCTTTTACCAAATAAGGGAAAGTGCCTCTCATACAAGAGATATTTCGAAAAATATTTAACTTATCAATACAAACGGTGCGTCAGTTTACTAAATTGTTCTATGTTCCTGTGATTGAGATTCAAATATCTTTCGATTCATTCGCTGGAACTAACCATCGAAGACTTCTGAACTCAACATATTCAGAAATCCGAAGATGCATACTGACCTTATCTATAAATACTAGCAAGATCTACAAGTTTACAACGTTAAGGAATATGGAATATTAGGCTATTCTGAAGTGGATCATTCATCAGCGATCGTAGTTAGTGAAGAAACGTATATGCAAATCGCGCAATCTACTGATGAAAGAATGACTGAGTGAAGAGTTTAATACATATGGTGAATTGACTGGATATAAACATGTCCTTTCAAATAATATCCGCAGGTTAGTTTAAAAATCGGAAACAAATTCTGGTTAGGAACAACAAGGGGATTACAGTTTGAAACGAACGATATGTTACGTAGACAAATGGCAAGTTTCACTTTAGTATTGCCGGTTAACTATTCTTAGCAGATATGGATCACAGTCGGTAGGCCGTCACGAAATTGGAGGGCTCCAATTAATTCTGTTGTTCATGGTTGTTTTTTTAAAATTTCGTGGTTTGGACTGTTGAAAGGAGCAACGTCACTTAAAAGTTAAATCCTAACGCCTTCGGTTCTAAGCATTTGGTAGCCAGGACAAGAGAAGTCTTATCGTTTGCCTAATTGAATTTAAATTTTAATTTGAATTGGAAGACCGCTGCATTGAGTCAGGATACTTGTTGCAGTGAATACCCATAAGCTGACTGAATAGTCCTGCCTGAAAGTTACAGAGTGGTAACCTATCAAGACATTAGCCGCTCTAGGTATAAATACATGAAGTGCAATGGCCATTCGATAAGATCCCAGGAGAGTTCAGTGGAGTGAAAATATTAAATAGGGGTTATATCCAATTTTTGATTTTATCATCCAGACATCTTAACTGTGGTCAACGCTTTGGCTGCCAGGAATTCTGAAAATTGTTTCTTTCACAAAAGAACCTACTATCGACTGGCCAACGTACCGCCACGACCAGACGCCAACCTCAGTCCTGCAGGTAATTCGTTACTGCTATCGTTTAGATATTTTCATTTTGTCTATCAACTTATATTTCATAACGATGTTATGTTCACTATTCTCTCTATTACTTGATCACTCTTTGAAGCATTGCTTTCCAGGAATACATTTGATCAAGGCAAAATTGATGAATTAAGCAGAATTAAGTGACGTCATAAAATTTCGCGACCTTTTGTTTAAATGCAGTTTATCATGAATTATTAATAGGCAATGACCGTATGCAAATAGATAAGAGTTCGCAAAATGTAATGCTGTCATTAAATTCTGCTTATTTCGTCGCCTTTGCCTTGTTCAAATATCACTCTTTGTCACATATTGATTCCCCGTACCACCACAGTCAAGGGAGATGTTTAGAACCCCCATTTTGGAACCTGGGTTCACTATGTAACCCCTATCATACTGCGAGCAGAGGCTAGTTACCGAGAGAACTGATCATTGCATTTGAACGAAAGACAGGCAGGACGTTACAGAGGATCGGCTGGAGTTGGGTTAAATGTACCAGTTGCGTTTCAGGGCGCAGGTGGGAGGGTATACCCCTCTCCCCAAACAGTATCAACGAAAGGGGAAGGCTAAAATCTTTGACCCTTACCTTAATCCTTCTTCAATCCTAGCCCTGCCAAACCCTCTTCCAGAATTCAGCGCAAAGCCACCTGAAGTACGGATGGTTAAGTTTCCCGTGTGCTGCCGGTCAAACGTTCATTTTCGTTTTATCCTCCGGGCAGATGAAGTCTCTATTTACCAGAAAAAATACTTTCGGCTGGTAGAGAAAGCCTCAAAGACTACTTTAAAGATCTCGTGTCTGAAGGACACGTCTTCATAGCCACATAAGGTGCATTAATTCTCCTCACTGACTATGCCCCACTAAGAAAATATGTGAGAACCACAACAGGTAAGATATATGTCTTTTAAAAAATGAATAACCACCGCTTTATAGGAAGGAACATAAACAGCCAAATTGAACGATGCAGAGCCAACGCTACCCTTTGATATAGGTGACAAAAATATAATGATGGACTCAAAAAATTTGCAGACAAACTATACACTCTGATCTGTAATACATGACTGCTCAATTTCCAAAGACCTCAGTCCAGGTCTTGAATAAAGACTTAATTTTCCGCGGAAAGTGCGCATGGCATTCCTGAGCATGCCAACCTACATGTGAGCTGAAATGAAACTATAGTAGTGATTATCACAGAGGATGCGGCAGGCTATTTCAAGATGAAATATACTAAGAGCTAAGGGAACTCACGGAAACCACATGATGCTGAGGGCTAACCTTCTGTGAAGAATCGGTAAGGTTAATATGATAGCTATAAGATCCAAACCAACATTTCTTCTTGATTAATTGAGCATCAAATTTGAGGTTGGTGCTGTGAATATGAGTGCAATTGAATAAATACTTATCTGTGCTCGGTTGAGTCAAAGAGGTTTCTGGCGCGGTGCACGTCAAGGGCTTCGACTGAAAAGGTACATCGCAGATTACTGAAGGCTTATCGCTGAGATTAACAACCGCTATGTACATTCGTTGATGAACGCTCACCGATCGCTAACGGAACTCACTTGTCCTGTTCCGCCTTGGGGATCCGTTTCGTGCCCCACCAGCAGCCACACAGCGGCAAGTAGTAGAAGCGAGGCAGATGAAAATGCCGAGAAAAGACAAGTGATATGCTCGTGACGCTATCACTGGAGATCGACCATCAGAACCATTTTTGATATTTTTCTTTGAGGTTTTGTCTGTAACCAAATATGGAGTTCAATGTTGCAAATATACATTTCCTCGCCCTCGACGAAAAGTAAAATGAATTAAAAGTCCAAGCAACGGTTTATACAAAGAGCGCGAAGGGCGGTAGTGCGAGTTTAATCGAATTAGTGAGGAAAAGTTTAGTTCCGCAACTTCGAGAATAGACATTCAGAATAAACAGGCATGTGCAAGTAAAAAATAACGTAACATCTTAGAAAAACCCTTATTGATTCTACAAAAATTGGTAGCAAAGGAAAATTTTTTCATACAATGAATAGTGCATAAAACGGTGTGGCTCGAGCACAAAGAAAGATATTAAGGGTCATCCAAAACCATAGTGAATGTCAGTGCAATGAGCTGCAGGCAGTAAAACACATTCAAACTTAAATGTTTTGTACTGAAGTCATTCAGGGAATATTGCAGGCAGCAGTAATTTTGAAACGCGAATCCTTCAATATACATGAATCGTTCATAAGGTGTGTGGGTCAAAAAATTGCATCAACTTATGTAGTAATAAGTCGCGTTGGAATGCCTTTTAACCAGATCTATAACGCCGAAGTCTTTCCATCTATCTGCATTTCGAGAAAAAGATTCAGCGTTCAAAAGCTTTCGTCACATAACTGGCCAGACTTCGCCTCCTCAGTCAAAAGTGTTAACACATTTTAGCCTGCTTATTACAGGCGAGGAAAAGTGGCGCTTTGTGAATAGAATTCGAAGCAAAAGGAATTAAAAAGACTGAGCTTCGACCATCACCGGATCATCATCTGTGTGCAAGGAGACTATGTCTCTGAAGGATATGAAGAGAGGTCTTTGAATTGGCTGGAGGAACCAGGTCAGTATTCCAAAAATTCAACAAATGGGCCCCAATTGTCAGAATGCTGTCAAATTCCGCATGAAACGAGGGGCCTGACGTCACAATATTCATCAAAGCACTGTCATTGCAAATTTCGACTGGAAAAGTGCTTCCCCTTTGCAATTTTCTTTGAAACTTCGCTTCCATTGATGACTAAATTTCTCGCTGAATCGAAAGCAGTTTAAGCAGATTATCCTTCAATAACGATGCGGGTCTTCGAAATTGACACTTTTTGCGTGTCCGATCTGCGTCGTCTTTTCCTGCGGAATTTTCAAACTGCTTGAAAATTGTGAGAAGTGTGGAGTAACGAAGACGAACACATAATAAATTAATTCGCTGTATAATATATCAATAACCTTCAAACATTTTGTGGAATCAAAAAACGAAGTGAACTTACGGAACAAATCCCACTATATAACTTTTCAGCATGATGAGCGCCGATCGTAGCTTTGCTGATAAGATGCTCACGGCCCAATTATCAAAGTTGTGTATTCCGATAGGCTAGCCTTGCCTCCGAGATTCGGCCAGATACCAACGATACCGATTCACCCATATGAACGGAAGCTAAGCGGAACATTAATGAAGATGGATGGAGTTGCTGCTAAACGCACAAATGAGACTGCATTTAAAATCGCTACATGTGTTCGCGCATTTAGGAACTATTGCGTTCGTTAATTTTGGGTGAAAGTAAATACCGGGAAGAAGTAATCAACTGACAGTTTCGACCGTCGATTTCGATGAGGTTCACCGTATGCTCCACACCAGGTGGTGCAGGGCGGTGACTTGCGCGTGAATTAGTTTTGGCGATAGTAGCCTTGCGCTGCAGCTACCGCACTCTCTCCCTCCTCCTCTACCTGAGCCCGGTTTCAAGATAGAGTCAACAACACCGGAGATGGGAGGGTGTAGGTAGTGGCGCGGCTGGAGCCGCCCCTGGGTGTACCTCCCACCATAACTCGACTTTGATCCCGCGGATTGAAATTATAGTGAAATAACATACAACGATATTACCTAGACAACAAGTAACCATGCATAGCATAATACCTGGCTCAAAGATGACGTATATCCACACTTTCGGCAAAGGAAACAAGTAAGCCCTCCTCGTTGTGGTTGATTCCAACAAGAGTACCATTTCTCGTTCTGACCGTAACGGTAACCCACGCTGAATGCCTGCCCTACCTTTAACACAATTCCTGGAAGTTGGGCACAAACCAGCTGTATATCGAAAGGTTTCATTTCTACCCCTGACAAAAGAGGGATCACGTAGGCGTTGTCTACTGTTGGTGCATTCGGCAGTCATTTGACTCATTTTATATATTCCGAGTAAAACACGGCTCCACTTAGAAGAAATAAGAAATCGGTCAGATTGATAACCTATTGAAAGTTATAGGCGACCTGAATTCGTATCAAAATGGAAAACGTATTGACGAGAATAGTGCGCACAAAATGGCTCTCAAAAGGAAATATTTGATTAGAGCGATTCCACATTTAACCTTACCACAGCTTCCACATTATAACACTAAAACCAAAAAATTAAAAACATGATTGCCAGTGTAAACCTATAACATTGGCAGCACATATTCAAGCAAACTCAACGTATGCACGCAAGCACGGCAAATCTGCACTGAATGGTCTCATACAAAATGCGCAGATCTCAACTCAAGCCGTAAAGCACGGACTTCTATTTTCTGCGGAAAAGGTGCGTTAGAATACTAACCATATTCTTTTCAGGACAGGCAAAAAAATTGAGCGATAGATGCTTAGGAGCACGCATTCAGCCCAAACACGTGAAGATTACCAAACGCGTTCTGTAAAAGGATTCGATTCAGTCCGCTTCTAGGCTGATACTGGAGTCTATGCATAGTGGTACAGTCTGCTACATAATTCCTTTCGAGACCACCTTTGCGCTCAGCTGAGCCCAGAGAGCATATTATATCGCATTTTAGGCGAAGAGACGGACTGACAGACTAACTGGCAAACTGCAGACCACTCATCGATGCAGGCACAAGCGCAAAATGGAGGGCAGAAAAATCGTGATCCACGTCAAAATTGCGCTTATTCTTGCTTAATGCGAGGAACGATGCATCAATGCGCGCGTATGACTTTGGACCTTTTGACCGTAACTTCACGCTTACAAATCCTCGCAAACCACTCTATACTCAAATATAAATTGAATAGGTCCTTGGAGCTCATGTGGCTAGACCTTTTAGTTATTCTTAAACCCTTTTCCCATGCTCTCAGTGGCTTTTCGAATTCCAAAAAGACCGCCACCACATTGTTCACAAGCCGTTGGTAATATATGATTCACACTTGCCAAAAACCACTTTATGGGTGGAGTCTAGATTGATTGCTTAGTAAAACCTACTTTGGTAGTCAGATGACTTATCGGAATTGGTGCTGTCAGACATCACAGTAGGAATGACAGGTAAATTGACGCAAAATGACTTCTCATGTACCAGCTGTCTTCGCCATCCTGTAGGTTTTCTATTTCAGGGTTTCCTTCCCTTGTCACATTAAGATCATATGCAAAGAGCGTGTATTTGACTAGTAGGTGCACAAGAACTTGATCCTTGTTTGCCTCCAGTATTCATAGTGAATCACTCGTAGGAACTTCTTCATCTGACAGTCGCCCACGATTCCTCTTGAATCCAGATTGTGTTTTCTTCTCAGCGTAGTCTGGTAGGTGATATGGATGTCGCATCGTGGAAATGCGCGATCGAAAGCTGCCCTGCCGAAGCTAGAGAATGGGCACTCCTTACTCGATGTATCTTTAGCATTCCATAGCGACGCTTAGTCAACGCGCGGGCGACATACTGAGACTTGTAATAGAGGATATCCTTTTACAGCAACAACCTTGAAATAAGCGTTTTGACAGGGGAATGAATCGAGCGATATGATTGATTTTTTAAACTATCATTGACATCCATGACGCTTAGTCAACGCGCGGGCGACATACTGAGACTTGTAATAGAGGATATCCTTTTACAGCAACAACCTTGAAATAAGCGTTTTGACAGGGGAATGAATCGAGCGATATGATTGATTTTTTAAACTATCATTGACATCCATGACGCTTAGTCAACGCGCGGGCGACATACTGAGACTTGTAATAGAGGATATCCTTTTACAGCAACAACCTTGAAATAAGCGTTTTGACAGGGGAATGAATCGAGCGATATGATTGATTTTTTAAACTATCATTGACATCCATGACGCTTAGTCAACGCGCGGGCGACATACTGAGACTTGTAATAGAGGATATCCTTTTACAGCAACAACCTTGAAATAAGCGTTTTGACAGGGGAATGAATCGAGCGATATGATTGATTTTTTAAACTATCATTGACATCCATGACGCTTAGTCAACGCGAGGTATACATTGAGGATTTCAATAGATGAATGTTAAATTAACCTGAAATGGGAAGGGTTTACAGAATAAACTTCAAAATGATGAGATGAATTACTGTCAATCGTCCTAACCTCATGTCAATAGGTTCTGTTCTATTAACGC
>WEDG01012126.1:0-13918 GCA_017591395.1 Schistocephalus solidus | reverse complement strand
TGACTTAGTTACACAGTGATATAAAATGTAAAGGCCTGATGAGAATTTACCGAAAGCTAAAGTATGCTCGCCAAATTATTTTTTGCACCCTTGTATAACTTCACTTTCATGCACCACTTTTCATTGCTGCGTTGTTAAATTATGCATATCTCCTTGATGGACGGCCTTGACCATGTTGCAGCCTGGTCGTCATATAATGGCCTTCAACTGAACCATGAGAAATCTGTCCAATGTGTTTTTCACCTGCGACCATCCCCTAGTTCTCAATTCTCAGCCGTCCTTCCCAACGAGGTATCCTCTTTTCGGTACCTTGGCGTTACTCTGACATCGAATCTTTCATTCTCCCAACATATCGATGCTCATTTTACAAAAATTCGTAAACGTGAAACAGTGATGGCAGCTGCTTTAATAGGTGTGTGTTGTAGTACCCGAGGGGTTTCACGTCTAGTAGCATATGGTGCATCAGGGGATGCAGGGGGTACAAATTAGGGGAGGGACCACACAACTAGCATTAGGCCGCTCCATTTGTCTCATGCTGGTGGTGAATGCTACTGTGCCCGCCTCTAGTACCCAACTCTCACCTGTGGCTACTCGAGGCTGGGCTCTGCCGAGTGGCCACAACCCGTGCAACCGCCACGACCGGCGGACTAAACCAGGTGGGAGTCTCTGGTATTGTGTGTGTCTCCACACCCCGTGTGTCTGTCTTGCAAACTTCCCACCACCTCTCCCGCCATCTCAAAAGTCCTACGGCGGGCGCGACAGCAATCCCGTAGGCGGTCCAGGCTAAATCGGGTCGCTCTTCCACTAAAAAAAACCGTGAAACAGATTGGAGTGCGGCAGCCCTCTGGGATGCCCTAGCAGCCTTATTTAGGGACAGCACTGCTTGTCTCCTCACGCAGGAAGGGGCTAGAAAGGATGCCTTAAACAAATGCTGGGTCTCAGGACAGCTGCAGCCGGCAGCTGGCTCCCAGATCTCAAAGGACGCGGTGGTAAAATTCAAACAAATAACAATAACCCCGTCCCCATCCCCATGCCATACTCTCCAGGCTGCGCGGAGGAGTCCGTTCAAACTAACAGCCTGGAATGTTCTTTTCCTTTTTGACAATCCCAGGAGCAGCCGACAGGAACGGAGAACGGCGCTAGTCGCTCGGGAACTTGCACGATACAAGGTGGACATTGCTGCTCCCAGCGAGACCTGATTATCTGAGCAGGGTCAGCCGGAGTAAGTGGGTGTCAGCTACATCTTCGTCTGGAGCGGCCTTTTACCAAAGTCGCCGCCTTATGCAGCAACGGCTAGGGGAGATGCCGGACGCCTGTATGGGCCGCAAGGTCGAGAGGATTCATAGGTACGCGGACCGCAACGAATGGAAAAACCTCTTCGCCGCCATCAAGGTTGTCTACTGACCTCCCTTCAAAGGAGCTGCCCTCTTCTCAGTACTGACGAAACTACCCTGTCCACTGAGAAGATGCAAATCCTGAAGCGCTGGGTGGAACACTTCAGAAACGTTCTTAACCGGCCCTCCGCCATCTCCGATGCCACCACTGACCGATATTCTCAAGTGGAGATGAACACCGACCTCGATCTCCTGCCCTCTCTCCAAGAAACCATTAGGGCCGTGCAAAAATCTCCAGTGGGAAAGCACCTGGATCAAACGCAATCCCTGCTGAGATTTACAAGCATGGCGGCCCATCAGCGCTCACAGCGCTCACAGCGCTCACAGCGCTCTTCCAGACGATGTTGCGCCAACGGAGCCGTATCAGAGGCCTTCGCAGTGACCAACGGAGTGAAACAGAGTTGCGTCCTCGCGCCTACCCTCTTCAATCTCATGTTTTCTGCCATGCTAATAGACACCTACCGTGACGAATGCCCTGAGATCTGCATCGCCTACCAGATGGATGGCCAACTGCTCAATCAACTGTGGATGCACTCCAAGTCGCGTGTATTCACAGCCAAGATCCATGAAATTCTATTCGCTGACGATTGCGCACTCAATGGAACGATAGAAGGGCACATGCAGAGGAGCATGGACCTCTTCGTTGCCGCCTGCGACAAATTCGGACTGCACAAGAACACGGAGAAAATGGTGGTCATGCATCAGCCGCCGCCCAATACCACCTACAATGCAGCTCGCATCAATATCAACGGTGCCCAACTGAAATCCGTGGATTTCTTCATCTACCTGGGCAGCATCCTCTCCCACAGAACCAAATATCAATAGATGAGGGTGGCCCTACCGGATCTTCGACGCCAGTCATGCCTTTCGGGACGCTTGCAGAACATTGTCTGGAATCGTGACATGGTCTCTACCTCAGCACTAAACTCACTGATGTACGAAAGTCTGTCATCTTGCGACGCTGCTGTATGGAGCGGAGACCTGAACGGTGTACCAAAGGAGCAAGTGCGAAAAGCTCACCCACTTCCATCGCAGCTGTCTCCGGCAGAATGCTAAAGCTGAGATGGCAGGACTGGATGCAGGGACATTAGTGCTTGAACGAACAGACGTCCCCAGCATCTGCGAGCAGCTGAAACAACTGCAACTGCGCTGGAGTGGCCACCTTGTGAGGATGGATGATGAGCGTCTACCAAAACGAATTTTCTACAGAGATGTCGCCACGGGTACGCGCTGACAAGCGGGTCAAGTACGACGCTACAAGGACACTCTGAAGACCTCTTTGAAGCAACTGCAGATCAACCTGGTGACCAGAGAGGACCTCACCCGGAACCGACCGGCCAGTGAAGACAAGGGCAGTAATCTGCGAAGCCAACCAGATGGCCGCCACAAAGGCCAAAAGACCGGCACCAGAGTCACCGCCAATGCAAAAGCCCTTCCAAAATTCTCGCGCTGTCAACACACCTTCCGCGCGCGAATCGGCCAGGTCGGACATCATCGGACGCAATGCAACAACACTCCAACAACTCCTTCTTCTGCATAAACTTCAGCCAGCCCTCCTTCGGAACCCTGACGGTCACTCCTGGCACTAACTCCCCCTCCTGCCATCAAAGTGACCACATCGCAATACTCATTACCTGTTACGTCCACCACCGCCATAAAAACCACCACCAGTGATTTCGGCTCAGTCCTAAACCATCCTCATTGCGAACGAAACCTTGACCTCACACATCGGCCTGGTCGGTCACCTGCGAATCCATCGCATGGAGGTTGGTGAATCAGTGCCTGGGGCTCTGACATACAGTCGCCGCGCCCGCCTCCACTGCCCTCACTGCTCCCGAATCTTTACAAACGGCATGGGTCTATTAGGTCATACGCACCTCCACGAAAATCTGCGCTAAAGCACTGTGGGTTAAACCCCATCAGCGTACGTTGCATCCACCAATACATGCATAATACCCTCACCATCACCATGTACCTGGGTATATAACGGTTTCCTATAAATAATGGCTTTGGGGGCTGCCAATCTTACACTTTCACCAGACCACGCCATCGGCCAATGTGTGTTGTGCGTTGAATGGCTGATCAATGGACTGGGAGTCAAATGGCGATGGCTCCTCCATATCCCCTGATTTAGGGAATCCGGGTGTGTGCGTTATGGGGGCTAGTTTGTGCCATGGCGCGCGAAGACGGGTAGGCCGAGCCGTCAGCCAATGCGCCCACTCCCATATCAGACAACTGACCGGTTCGGACGGTGGTCCAATTATAGGGGTGGGGGAGAGAGTGAGGTCGATGGCTCAGCGTATTTTCCTCACTATAAACAATCCGACGCGCTTGAAAATATCACGGTGCGCTAAAAGCTGTTGCTTGGACGGTTACCAACTGACGGGATAACTCGGACCGCGTGGTCAGTCTAGTGCGCGCGTTTGTGCGCAATGGATGACTGGCGGACTGAGAGTGAGGCTGCAATGGTTCCTTCTTAATGTGGCCTTTATAGGGCTCTCACTCAGCAGGGATCCGAGCCGCGCCTCTCTTGTGTTGTCGTATTTTTTTTGTGTTGGACCGCAGTGCGTGGGCCTGTGCCCTCTCCCATCTCCGGTCTTCTTGACTCTGTCTTAACACCGGGTCCAGGTGGGGGAGTGGAACCGAGAGTGAGGTAGATGCAGCGCTAGTCTACTCTCACTATAATCTAGCGCAAGTCACCGTCCCTGCAGACCATAGGGTGGATATCGTCGGACTACGACGGCCGAACTGATAAGTGAGTGTAGGGAAGTCTTCCCAAGGCCTTGAGAGAGGGCATATCCCAGTCGGCCTTGAAGTTTATTGGTCCGCGCGAATAATTTTGATAGGCTGAAAACCAGACTGCTTTTGTAACGTCTGCAAGTACACGCGAGAGGTGAGCTGTTGAAACAGACACCCGGAGGAAGGATCCAATACATGCCTTTTTGTGGATGGTGGGGGCTGGTCAGGACATTGATCGAATATGAACGACCACTGAGTAAATGGAGCACAGGGATACCTGCAAAACGGGAATGAGAAAAATATGAACTTTATCAGTATGGCAGATGAGCAAGGTCATAAAAATAGCCCGTGAAAGACATTTAGAATACTCGCATTTCTTTCCTATTTTGTTTCAGCTCTCCAACAAGGTGCTGGAGCACGCACAATATGAAATGTACGAATTAGGGGGTGTGTAAACGGCTGGAAAACAGGAAATCCGGGGTTTTGGGTTAGAGAAGGTTGGTTTGGGTGACACAGTATGTGGCTGGCAAACTTAGACCCAACCTTACCTCCAACCCCGAACCCCAAACTGTTCCCTTACCTTACTCGTTGACCTAACCTTCAACCCAATTTTCTTCAGCTTAGTCTGAAACCTAAATCTAATATAAGGCGTCTACCTAAATCAAATAAGTAGACACGTACAGCAATTAAACCAAGGACTTCCTTATTCGCTCGTCTCTGGCGTCCGCTTGCCACCTGATGGCACTACTTGTTGCTCTTCTTAACGGAATGCAAATCTACAACCTCCACCTTCCTCTCCTATTTTTGCCTTGGCTGTAGGTCGTGATGTTTAAGGGATGCATACTGCTTTAGCTGCTTTGACCAACTGTCCGCTTAGGCGAGCAACCAGCACGGAAGATGGTGCGGTGACTGGGAGGAGGGATCCCGACCGCATTATGAGGATTAATTTTTCTTACGCCTCTATAATCTTTATTCACCACAATTCCTTCAAAAGGCATAGATTATACAAGGTCATCGATTATTTGCCTCTTTATTGCAACACTGACTTTAACTGTTCACATAAGTACTAATAGAAAATGCAGCTCGAGGTGCAATATTCTCACACAGTAATTGACAGAGTTCCAACCCATGCAAGGTGCTGTTTCCTGAAATCTGTCTAAGGACCTGGCCAACCGCGAGGCAAGGCTCCCGCCACAAGGTTGTAAGGAACCGCAACGCCTAGACAGATTTACCTCAGTTGCCCCCTCTCACAATGCATTCAACGTTCCGATTAGGTAACACTGCCCGCCGCCGTTATCGCTACGTGGCCGAATAACCAGTAGATTTGTTATGGCACAACGTCGTGCGCATGTTGAACACTGAACCTCTCGCGTCTACATGCACGTGCGCACCAGTGGCTGTCTGGCCCTCGACAAGCCTGGCTGTCCACACCGGCCGATCGTTTTCAAGGCTGAACGCATGTTCTCACGCCCTTGGAACGTCGCAGATGTGGCGGCTTGACGAGCCCTCGTCCGGCAGCCAACTTCCTCCAATCCCTTCTACGATAGTTCTGCACAGAATAAACTGTCCTCCCAACTTGTGTCCCACTTCTAATCTCCTTCTACGGAACCGGGCCAGAAAGTCATAGCGGCCAGAGCCAACCCCATAAACGTAGCCTGCTGTGATATATTTTTCTTTCCTGTAGCTTAGACAAAAGCTCTGGCAGAAGCACCAACTACCAATCGGCATTTGCTGATGTGCAGTGCGAAGCTGAGCACATGCAGCCTGTGTGACGGACAATCAGTGTGTGTGTGGAAGTGCGATTTGATTCGTGCTCATTCGATTAATCATATTGGGCTGGAGTCGACTTACGACAGACCTGATGCCAAGTGACTTATCTTCCTATTACGCAGACGTACGTCGAGTGGATCTATGTGGATGTTCCCTTGTACCTTGAACCTTGGACTGTGACGTGCAATCTTCAGTTTCGTTCAGTTTTATTAAGGACAAGGTTGGTGAAACCTTTGAGTTCTCTATGGGTTACAATAACATTGCAAATTAAAAAAACACGGACACATAAGGAACGTTGCACAAAGGGTTATCTCCACCTCACTTTACAGAGCATCAGGCGAAACAATTATAAACTAATATTACTAAAACTTATTAAAATATTGAACTTCGTATTTGGGATGGAACAAGGAATATTTGTGCGTTTCTGATGTCGTGATGGTAAATATGACTGTGCTGGTCAAACTGCGACTTAAGAGTATCAACGGATTTGAACATGATGATGTCCGCAGGCAGAGCATTCCAGGCCTTAATCACTCTGTTGGAAAAGAAATACCTCCTCACATCCAGTTTTACCCCAGTCACACGTAGCTTGAGAGGATGCCCTCTCAATGTAGTCGTAGTGGCCAGCTCCAAGAATTCGCCGGTTTCGAGGCAACAATTTTGACCCCGCAGTAGGAGAAACGCTTGTATTAGGTCGCCACGTAGCTGTCGATAGTCCAAAGCAAACAAATCAAGATTGGACAATCGTGTCTCGTAAGGCAGGTGGCCATGACTTCAAACAAGCTTGATTGCACGTCGTTGGACCTTTTCAAGGCTGCTGTGGCCTTTGACAACCAACGGACTCCAGACTTGAATGGAAAATTCCAATTGTTGTCGCATGAACATCCCGAAGACCTTAGTAAAAAACACTTAATCGAACGCTCCAAACGCTCGCTTAATTAGATACAAGCTCGGCATTGCGGATTTTGCCACTTTTGAGCAGTATAACGATGGCTTCTGGGAGGGTGTGACCCACACACCTAGATCTTTTTTAGCCTCTAACGCTGGATGCGGTGTGTGATTCAACTAGAACATCCTCCGATGCATGGTGCTGGTTCTGCTGATTTGCAGAACATTGCATTTGGTTATATTTAATGGGAGGAGCCAGTGGTTCGACCATTTTTCGAATCGATGCAAGTTTGCCTGTAGATTTAGTTCATCAGCTTCTTTACGGATGACGTTCCAACGTTGTATGTCCTCAGAAAATATTTGTTGATGTCACAGTCCAACTCAGTTATGCAATCATTATATATGAGGAGGAGGAGGATGATAGGGCCAAGAACTGACCCCTGAGGAACCCCACTCTCAACCACCACCTCCGTCGATTGTTGATGGCCAAGACGGACAATCTGAGATCACCCAATCAAGAAGTTTTCGATCCACTTCAAAAGCTTGCCCCTTACCCCGATACGGTTGAGTTTGTATAGGAGACGCTGGTAAGGCACGTTATCAAAGGCCTTCTTTAAATCTATGAAGACTGCTCGACCGTTCGTGTCCATCGTTCCAGACAGTAGAGCAAATTGTTTAAACAGGACATTCCTCTGCGGAATCCGTGCTGCGCGTCAGAGAGAAGATGATGCCACACCAAAAACTGCATTAGTTTGCGTTTGATGATTTGCCCCATGATCTTGCAAGATATGGAGGTGAGGCTTGCCGGCCGGTAGTTGTTTGCGGAAGCGCGGCTGCTACTTTTATATGCATCGGGGAAATCCCCGCTGTCTTCAATCGGGTGGCAGTCTGCCTGCAGCGAGGGAGGCTCGGAAGAGTAGACGCAGGAGTTCTGCCAACTCTACGGCCAGCCTCTTCAACAACTTTGCCAGTATTACATAATGACCTGGCGATTGCGTTTCTTCTAGATTCAGTAGTTCCTGTAGAGCAATAACTTCTTTGAGGACCACTGAATCAATTGTTGGGAGCTCATCCACACTAGTCATCAGCGATTAGATCGGCTTCTCTCGTAAAAAGCGATTGAGAGTACTAAGATAGATGCTCAGCTATTTCTTCGTTCTTGCAAATGTCGACACCATCATCAGTTTTTAACAAAGGGATGGGGTCTTTATTTCGATTGCATTGCCTAAGGTAGTTGCAGAAGAACTTCGGGTTTTCTACTGCACGGTTTATCAGGTTACTCTCGAACCTTTGACGTGCTTTGTAAACAGGACCGTTTGCACTATTTATGTGCGCCTTGTACTTCGTCAGTGACTCGACGGTCTTTTCCCTGAGATAAGGCTACCACAACTTTCGCTTGCGGTTTACTTCACTCTTCAGTGTGGTCGTTAATCACTACGGCCTGTTGGTGACTTTCTTTTTCGAATTAGAACAGTAGCTTATGATAAGTCCGTATAATACACCCGGTGAATGTTTCATTCCAGTCTGTACAGCGCTCATCTATTTTCATTTGGGCAAAACAACCACGCCATAGTCTGCGTCTGACTGTGATGCTTCGATCGGGGACAGAGAACAGCCAATATTCCCACTGTAGGACTGCGTGGTCACTTCTGCCCAGTGGGGATAGACAGTTTACAACATCGACGCTGTCAGGTGCTTTTGTCGTACAAGGTCCAAACAATTGGTTTCTTGCCCTTCGCATAATCTGGTTGGAGGTAAGACGTGTTGAGTTAGGAAACCTTTTTTTACTGCTTCTAGGAGGCGGAGGTGGAAGTTTGATTCCGAGCCTGATGCAGAACTCAGATTCCACTTGATATTCGGAGCGTTAAAATCGCCCATAATCAAGGCATCGGGTCAACTAGCAAACGCTTCTAAATCGTCTATCAGACTACTGTCTGACTGCGGATCATTTCTCGGTGGTCGGTAGACTGTGAGAATGTCAAGTGCTTTGAACCCCAGAGTTCAGATGATGAGCCAGATGGCTTCAGCTTATACTTTTTTTCTGACACCAGCAGGCCCTGTCTGACATAAGTTAGCTCATCCCCTCTATCCTTTCTGGACAACTGAAAACTGAGGAAAGCAACTTGCGATCGTCCACCTTCGTGGACAGCCACGTTTCAGTTATGGAGACAATATCTGGTAAAGTCTAGTATATGCAAATCTTAAGCTCATCTAATTTAGAGAGCAGACTTTGAACATTTGTATGCATACATTTTAGTTGTATTGCTTGGGGGCTGGATTGAATGGGATTTTTTCGCCAAAATGTACACCTGGGTTCAGGAATAATTTGTGTTTTGACGGTATAGCAGGGCTCATCAACCCAAAGTCCACGACGTCAGGATATGGGATACCCGTGTGTTTAGATTTTACGGTAGCAAGCCGATCGTCCGACCAAAACGACCTGTTTTTGCATGTGAGTTACCCCTGCCAAACGCAAACAGCACCAAACCTAGCCTGGGAGGAAGTTTGCGAATGCAGGCTGCAAAATGCGTTAGTTCCTCCCCTAACCGCTTTGTCAGTTCGCGATGACTGTGCGGTGTAGACGAGCGGCCTCGGCGTGCAACCTTGGCTTCCTCCAATCGGCGTCAGGCACGGGATGATGACTCCGTGGCCGCTCGCTCCAGACGACAGTCCGACGCAATACCAAACGCACGGCGTCGGACCATGCGCAGCCTGACATCACAGTTAGCACGATGGAGCGGAAGGCGACCACGAGGATGCTGTGAGCCCCCCGGCGACGGTTCTACTGGAAAAAAACTAAAGTTAGTTAATGGAAATTAAATACTGAACCAGGTTTCCATGGTCGAACTAAAGGGAGGCGCATGCTATGAAATAAATAGAAAATCTTGGATAAAACCGGTCTGTGGCATTCTTGGCGGTTTCTTTGATCCACCATGGGAGGCATGCGGAGTCCGTTAGTCTGGAGCCGTTTGCACAGGACGGAGTATTACTCTAGGCAAAACACTTAGACTAAACTTGAACTCCAAATCGGCAACATACAACAGCAAGCTCTACGCAATGTAGTAAACATTCTGTGCTTGAGACGCAAGCTTAACAGCATCCTTGTTAATATCCTTATGTTTGATGACTGTTCAGTTTCAGAGTGCAGTAAGAAATAACTGTTAAGTTTAATACTAAGTACGCTTGCTGATCCTATGGAAAATTACCTAAGGAGGTGAGTATTTCGAGCAGGCCGTTTTTTCATACATTGGTAGGGTGATAATAGAAATAGAATTTGTGTGTACTTGAAATCGCTGGTAAGGTAGGGATGCTTTGAATGACCGCCTAAACAGGACACGGGAATAGGACCCGCCCACAGTACATGTGGTTTGGCGCCCAATCTCAGGGAACTTAAGTTTAGGATCAAGAGGATTGTTAGGCCAAAGTTTAGGATTGAGTTTAAGATTATGGTTAAGGTCAGAGTAAGGGTTAGAATCAGGAGTATGCTAAGGGTTAAGTTTCGGTTACGTGCTAACAGTAGGCTTAGGTTTATGGAGGGGTAGGGTTAAAATTAAGGTTAACATTTAGGTATATTTTAGGGTTAGTGTTAGGGTTAAGACACGGTAGCATGTACCCTTTCTGAAATTTATCGCAAGGCTACATATTTTAAGTGGTCGGCAAGAATAGGAAGAAGAAGAAGAAGAAGAAGAAGAAGAAGAAGAAGAAGAAGAAGAAAAGAAGGAGGATGAGGTTGTTCATTCACCGGAACCATGGCTTTATTCATCTGAGCTTTCGAACTCTTACTGGAGTCCATCGTCAGCGATAAAAAAACGCCATACGAAAAATGTTGATGTCATAGCGCCGATGCTTACCTAGTAACTGGTCTGGGATATAGAAAGTAATAGTGGAATTTAGCAGCGAGGATTTTTCGAGGATTCTATAATTGGACACAGTACCCTACAACTAATTACGGATCACGAGGTAAGTATTCCCCGAGTCCCTACACCTAACTACGCATCACGGGGTAAGTATTCCCGGGTCCTAGTCCAAGCCTAAACCCTCCTAGGGATTTAGCAAAAGGCTACCTGTAGCATAGGGGTTCCTTTTCCCGTGTCTTACTGAAATTGTGAAGTTAAACAAATTATTTTTGAAGGTGTGCCACTTTAACGAGGACACTGACCACACTTCACGAGCAGAAAGTTCGCTCCTAATGCACTGGTGTACTCACACTAGCTTCATCTTCAAGGATGCACAACCCTGCTACTTATATAATAGCGCACAATATTTGCTTGTTGCCCCAACCGAAAAAAAACACGATCACAAAGTCCATGAGTAGACAGTGGAATTCATCGTTTCGCTCCAAATGCACTGTTTGGCTCACCCCAATATCGTGTTCAGTGATGCCGAACCCTGCCAATTAGCCGCTCGCACAGGCTATTTTCGGTCCTCTAACCGAAAAAAAGAAAACACGAAGAAATGAAATTCTAAAAAAAGCATGACTACTGCATACGTCAACATATAACCACACTGCGAGAGGTCGAAGGGAAGGCTTCAAGTTTCTCAAGTCGAAGCTGCCCAACCTGATAGCTAAATTTTGGAACACCGCTTGCTGATACACATGCCAGGGCCAGTTGCAGAAAACAAAATTGAGAAGAAAACAAAAACTCAGCCAGTATCAGTGTATCGGCATATGGTCGCTCTGTCCAGGAAAAAAGAATCAGTTCACTGAACCGATGGAATCATTTGAGGCGTAAACGGTTGTTATGTGAAGATAATTTCGTTCCAAAGCTGTTTTTTGAGAAAAAACCGAACACTTCTATGTAGCAACATACTTTTTTCTTAAATTCAGATTATTTTCTACGTTGTTACTTGTCGGAGACGAAAAACTTCAAGTTTGTATGCGTTACATTGCGAAGCGTCAATAATATGAACCAAACATTATAAATAAACTGCTTTTAAGAACTTAAAAGTCGTATTTTGCGCCTACGTAAGCCAGAGGTTAGATGTTCAAAAATATCATCGATTTCAGGAAACGAGAAGCAAATTTAGCGTTTAAACCCTATTGTTTCACTCAAACTATCATGAAGTTTAGGGTCAAGAGCGTGCTTGACGGCACTGTGATTTATAAGATCTTCATGGAACACGTAAGAAATATTGCGCCTTTTCTCTGTCACTCCATGCGATAAACAGATTAAAGGCAACTTTTGTGTCATTTAATTATAATCGATAGTAAAACTAACAGCCGATTGTCCTGACGGGCCAGTCGTGAGCCTATTACATTTCCTCCATTTCATAGATACCGCCGTGTCTACAAACGTGTGCTGGCTCCCATCCTCAGTACGCGTCCTGCCTACAACTAGGCTTCTGTTTTTGGAAACAACATTGGTGATGCAGCTTAACAAACGTGGCTTCATTCTTGCCTACACTGTTACCTTGCTGGTCGAAAAACGCCCCGAAACCCTTAAATGACTCGCGTTACAATGGAAAGAGACATTTGCGGATTATATTGAACTGATTCCAATGTTATCACCCGCGATTACACTAGAAGTTATCTCCAAATTGAAGCTCCACCGGATCAATCTCGGAAATTTTGAGCAAAGGTAATTTTAGGCTCTTCAGTTGCAAAAGGCCACTGATCTCTAAACAACATTCACAAAGCTCGAGTCACAGTGGGGCAGAAAAGATAACGTCTTCCTGATCGCCTATCACTTTTGTCAGATGCGCCAGGAATCCAGTCAATGCATTGGTGATTTTATTACGAATCTGACGCTTGCCATCCAGGATTGTAGGTATAAGGAGATCAAGGCAGGCAAAGGTGAACATGCAATGCTCGTTCTTGGTGGTAGTTGACGCCCACACGAAATGGATTGAGGCTATTCCGACCGGAAACTCCCATTCGTCAAGTACTACAATTAACAAGTTACGATCAGTTTGTTCGAGTTTGGGAATACTTGAACTGGTCGTTTCAGGCGACGGCCCGACCTTTAGCACTATTTATAGATAAAATGGAATTAGGCATTGACCGGCTGCCCCATACCACGCAGTTTCCAACGGCCTCGCAGTGCGCGCAGTTCAGGCATTAAAACTCGGGCTAGCCAACCGGATGCAAGTGGACTTAAACACGAACCTGTCACGATTTGTTCAGCTACCGCATAAAACCAAACGACTCAAACGGTTCTTCGCCGGCAGAATTGATATTCAAGCAGTAGTTGCGCACACGTTCCGATTTTCTTAATACTTCAATGCATGATAAAGGCATCGAACAACGGGTGAAGATTAAAGCGAGATATGACCTGAACACTCGATATCGAATCTTCGTGCCCAAAGAAAGTGCCTAAGTGCGACTGGAGCACGGAAGGAACTGGTGTCTGGCAGAAATTCGAAGAAGTGAGGGGCAAATAATCGAAGTAACGATAGAGGATGGGAGAATTGATCGTGGACCTCTGGACCATATTCGCAGCTGCATGAATAGATAAAGTGAAGAACTCGGGAAGTCCGAACTACTAGCAACCCCTGATTTTGATTCTGGCGTTCCGAGGAACGAATATCTACCGCCTACACAGACTGCAACGCCGCTTGCCGAAGAATATGTTTCCCATCCTCCTACTACGTAGGCCAGCACCAACTCAGAGGTAGAGGAACCACCGATTCTGAAAAGCGGTGCAGAAGTCGAAAATACCACCCTAAGAAGGTCGACCCGAATCTACAAACACGTCAAACTTTTTTTCAGGATGAAATCCATTATAACAGTTGTTAATTATGCATTGTTACCTCTACTGTTTGCTACCCCATCCCGATGTTGTCCACTTTAGGGTGGAGGGATGCGGATGCGGCTCTCATTCAGCCCATATTCCGGTTGAAAAAAAAACTCCAAATTGTGGACCCCGTAGGGTTGATTTTCTCTGTAGCAGGAGCTGTGCCTGCGCTTCGTTTTCCAATATGATTTTAAGAGGTCTTGGTCGAGGATTTTAATCGGGTGTTGACAGAGCCTTCCCTATTTTATATGTCTTGAGAATGTGGATAGACATGCCATCCGTTAGCAACGTTTTTTTTGTATACAATTGAAGGAGTTCCAAGACATTTTTTACTCGCTCCTTTGGAATTATTGACACTGATTCTTGGGACCCCCTTTATGATAACATTATGTT
>WEDG01012125.1:0-108071 GCA_017591395.1 Schistocephalus solidus | reverse complement strand
TAGGCCATACAGGCCAACGACTTGTGACCGGCATAAATGAACACAAACTGGCCATCCGCCGACGCGATCCCTTGTCTCTCGTGTTTGCGCACGCCGTTGATTGCGACCACCGCTTCAATTGGGAGGGAACGGAAGTGGTCGCCATGGCTAGCACCAAACAGGCACGCGAATTCCTCGAAGCTTGGCACTCCGGCACAAACAGTATCAACCGCCACGTCGATCTGGATGAGCATTACGAAGGTCTGCGTGCACGGTCCACTGACTTGCGCCCACCTTAAAATCAACATTTGCTTATCCGTGCCCAGTCAAGTGTATCCTCGCTGACTATGCATCTCCCGCCACTTGACTTGCTATCATAACTCTAGCACCCCTCCCCTTACATGCGACAGCTATCGTAACAGGATTCACAGCCACCAAACCCCCCATGGCGTCAGTCTGTCGATGTAACCTCTCGACCCCTAAACCCTCTAGCGTGACAATCCCAACTCTTACTTCTCATTTCGTCTGACGACGGGTTGGTGTAACCAGCATGAAAATTCACGAGACAAACCTCAATTTTCCGACGAGCCTTCTTTCTTCATTTATCATCTCGGAATGCATACTACCTCAACTATTCATATATTTATATATATATATATTGGGTAAATAATTTCTGAAATTATTAAGTGCAGGACATGGAGTCAGGTGATTCGGACATGACTTTTTAGGGCCAGACCCGAAATTTCAATGAACATTTGGGTCGAAGACAATCAACCACTGTGGAATAACCACGTAATGCCCATTCTACAAACAAGTAGTACTACAAGTAGTATGAATCTTATATGGCAAAAGACGTTATACCGTACTTCCGACATAGATACTAGCTAAAAGCCCAGACACGTGTTTCGCCGATGTTTCTGCTGCTGTGTGACACATATATATATATATATGAGAAGAAGAGGCAAACACGGGAACCATGGTTTTTTTGTCCTGACGTTTCAATATCAAACAAGATTTCATTGTCGGAGGAAAAATATTGTACCGCGCCTCACAGTATTTATAGCTGGTAACATTTCGGCTAATATGGGATTACTAAGGTTTTTGAATTTGCGTAGAGGAGGGGCCGGGTTGGGGGTCGAGATCCTCAGTGATCATGCTGCTTGATGAGCATGGTTGTGTTTCATTCTTCGCGATCATCCTTTGCCTGTTCACTGAGTCCGTGGTGGACTGGGGGAGGGCGGGTGATGGCTTGTTCTCAATCTGGTCGGGGGCCGGCGTTCGCACGTTGGCAGTAGTCGTCAGATCCCTCATCGACCGAAGCTGCCGCCCCAGGCTGTAAATCTTGGTTGCGATCGCACCTCCGTGTGTATTCGCACCTGCCAGATAAGTGGTTGAGCTGGCCGAGGCGATAACTGTTCCTTCGTCGGGTCTGGGTTGTGTTGCGATTGCGTGCGTGTCCGCCATGGACTCACCCATGTTCGGATGCACGTTAGGCCCATGTTCACGTTGGCTCTTTCGATCATTGAGCTGCGTCCGGAGGGCTTGGTAGGCCGTAGGAAGTAACACACATCGATTGATGGAGGTTGTTCCCGTGTGCCGAGCCTCGATGGTTTCCCTTGCCACGCGGTCACTTCTTCGACCAAGAATTTCAGCCCTCTGGAAGGCGAACGTGTGTCCAGAGTCTGCGCAATGGTCCGCCACCAAAGACAGCGGGTCCATTCTTCTTACTGACCTCATATCCATGGCGGACATGCACGCAATCGCAACACAACCCAGACCCGACGAAGGAACAGTTATCGCCTCGGCCAGCTCAACCACTTATCCGGCAGGTGCGATTACACACGGAGGTGCGATCGCAACCAAGATTAACAGCCTGGGGCGGCAGTTCGGTCGATGAGGGTACTGAGGACTACTGCCAACGTGCGAACGCCGGCCCCCGACCAGATTGAGAACAAGCCATCACCCGCCCTCCCCCAGTCCACCACGGACTCAATGAACAGGCAAAAGATGATCGCCAAGAATGAAACATCACCATGCTCATCAAGCAGCATGATGACTGAGGATCTCCACCCCCAACCCGGCACCTCCTCTACGCAAATTCAAAAACCTTAGTAATCCCATATTAGCCGAAACGTTACCACCTATAAATACTGTGAGGCGCGGTACAATATTTACCTCCGACGATGAAATCTTGTTTGATTCTGAAACGTCAGGACAATAAAACCATGGTTCCCGTGATCGCCTCTTTTTCTCATTTATTTCCGGGAACGCGCATCTTCGCTTCTATTAGCTATATATATATATATATATATATATATATATATATATATATATATATATATATATATATATATATATATATATATTGTAGTTTTCCTAACTCATGAAATATACATATCAATATTTGAGGTTGTTCCATGCAGGTATTTTAAGGTGTTAGTTCTGTTTGTTGTATTAAATTAATGCACAAAAAGTTGTTTAACAAAAGAGTTCACTTAAGATCGGTGTATTGATGAGAAAATGGGCTAACTGGGGCAAACTCTGACGTTTCTTGCTATTCATGAATTTGCCTATGCTAGTAAAAGTTACATTTAAAAGCATTTTGCTTTTGTGCGCAGTACTATGAAGGAATATTAATAAAAGCGGGAAAAAGTTTGTCATATATCCTTTCGGGGAACGGAAATGTTTGTTTTGTTTTCACGAAAATCAGGTAAATGCAGGTTTAAGAGATCAAATTGTTTTCGGCAAAACGAGGGCAGATTTAGTCTAAAAAATTTATTTTCGTAAAGTTATGAAGTTTTTTACCAAAACAATGCTGTAATAAACTTTTGTGCATGTACGTTGTTTTAACACACCGATAATTAGGAACGTAATCGCGCTTATATAAGAGACGTGATGACAAACCGCCACTTTTCGCTGTCACGGCGCACGCGAACCCTTTCACGACAATTTTGGTTTGCAGTTGTCTATAAATGAATAAGGAAACTTGAAACGAAAGTAGCAGAAAACTGAACTTTATTGCATAATCCTAGTATATAATAGGCCACTCTCTTGTGCGTTTGGAATCTTAGAATTAGGCACACACAATCGTAAAGAATTCATCTCATTTGCGAATACTATCTGAAACGCATGGTAATAGAACTGCCAAAATAGTATTGGATAAATTTAACAATAGAATAGTCATCTTTTTATACACAAAATGGTACGTTAAAGATTGCCTGTGCAAATGTGAGCTTATGAAATATTTTACTCTGGTGATGTTCCTATCGGCGCAATCAAGCGAAAATCTGTTTGTTTTGGTCAAACGCATCTAAGAAAATATACACATCGAATAGAAACTGTCAATTCTCGTGAAACGGTGTTCGAATCAAAAGTAACATGTTAGGCTTCTTCATGGCCATATCTTATGTTGCGTTTAATCAAGAAGACTATGTATGTGCAAAACTCTGAAAAAGACTATTTTCAAAATTAATTCTACTTTTTCTGCTTTATTTATTTGGTTAATTGCATGGACAGGCTTCCTGTACATTTAAAACTTTGGTTTATATAACTAGTTCGATGGTTTACCTTTTCGTACTCTTTAGCTTTTCTTAAATAATAAGTTTTTCTTGAAAATGTAATATTAATTTTTCACCACAATAAGCTTTATTTTTCCTAACAGTTGATCCTTTATTGATGTTAAACTTTGGGGGACGCAGCGTGCTCTGATTTCATGTAACGGGCCGTACCTCATGAATTCTAAAGATTTCGTGAGTTAGGACACCTACTGTATATCTATTAAGCGGACGAATATATTTGGACCTTAAACTTTTCCAAGGTCAAGTCCAGGTAAAAGAAATGGATGTTTTAGTTTTTTTTTCGATTTTTCTGAAAATAAATGACAAAATGTCTGCGGAAAATAAAGACTTCACCTTTCACTTTATGTAAAAGCATTTTGTACTATATTTGTTTACTTAAATTCTCTATTCTAAGATTGCAAATGCACAAACATTGGCCAAATTTATACTAAGATTTCTCGAAAAATGCTGATCTACTGCACATTGCGTTTCTAAATCCCGAATTAGCGAAAACTATATTATATACAAAGAATCTTATCGCCTTCGTCTAATTTAAACTTGGTTTTCCTTCGTGTTCAGTTCCACCTTATGTTCTACATATTTTGTTTACGGTCTTATTTTTAGCATAGTATAACAAAAGACTGGTAAACAAATTTAGCACTTCTTTTTATGCCAAGGAAAGTCAGAAATTTGTATATAATACTTTTTTACGTTAAATTTGTTTTTTTGTTTTTTGGAAAATGTGATTCCTTACAATTGCCTTCACATGATTTTCATTGGATTAAGACCATATTTTCCGGTTACAAAAGGAATTTATTCGAAATCTTTCTTGCTTATATTAACAATATTTCGTGGATAAAAGCAAGAAAACAATAAGTTTTTTCTGTGCTTTTAAATAGCATAGAATAGTTCTCGAAAACCCGGCAACTTCCGATTTTGCCCAAAATCCTTCAATATATAAGATTGAACAATCGGTGTGTTTTAAAAAAAGGTTTTTTGAACAAACCAAAATAATAAGACCAAATGAATGTTAAACTACTCACTCAAATTTCGATCACATATTGCGTGAGTTAGATTATCTACTGTAGATTGGTAGCAAAAATCCTTTGGAAAATCAATTATGACATAATTTCTCTGTTTTCTCTATAGAGGTTTGCACAAATGTAAACTTTATCCTACTGTGCGCATCCACCACAGTTTAGAGATAAAACATGTGAATATCAGTCACCCGCCGACCTGTAAGCTTTCTAATTATGATTGCTTGAAGTCGATTAAAAGGCAAATAATTAAGCTTAGCAACTGACTCCTTGTTGCTAAAGTTAATCGCGGGCCCATCCTCTGTCGAATATAATTGCTATTCTGAGGTCATTCATGCCAGTCAACTGAGAAGGAAAAAATTAATCACGAGTTGGCGGCAACAATAGGTGTTTTGAAAAATGGAGCAAAGGCTTATAGTCATCTTATAGCGGACGAAAACAAAAAATGTTTTGTGTCACTTAATCATGTTAGTTTATTTTCACTGGGCAGATGACAGGGATATAGAGAACTCCCGTCCACTAGGATAAGATGAACTGCAGTTGAATTGGGTATTGATTATGTACAGGGTTTAAAGCAGTGGCCTCTACTGGTCAACCCAGAGCGTTTACTGACAGAAAGTAATGGCTGAGAATGTCTAGAGGATCAGAGGCCCTTCTGTGTGCACTGGAGGTTCATCAGGCTTGCATATAAGGAAAAAAAGAAAATTATTTTCTGTAGGTATGTGGGTTGGCTAGGTACCTTAACTGGACACTTTTCCTGATCGGTTGACCAAATAGCGTTCTGAGTCAGTGTTTGGCCAACCTGCGTCATTCGAGCCTCCGACAATGACTACGGGTGTGCTGAGGGGGTGGTATTGATCCAGGTCTAAAAGTTACGAGAAGGAACCTCTGTGAATGGATTCATGTTACATCAGAATGGCCTAATTGCAAAATCCACAGAATCTGTTATGAACTGTTTGATTAATGGCTTTACTAAATAACGTCAGTAAGTTAAGTGAACAGTTCTGCATAATACTCATGGGGGATATTGGGTGTCCTAAAAGTGAGGACTTTTGAATGGAGTTCTAAAGCCGGTTGGCCTGACTTTTGGGTTTATATCATTGAAATGACGTACCGTCAAGAAATTCGATTGGAAGTTTCCTGGCTCTCTACCAGAGAACATAACAAGCGGAACTTTAACGGTGAATTAAAGGCTGACAACGGATGAAATGTAGATGTCTCAATTGGTAAGCAGAAGGGCCAGGAAGCGAGAGATAGAAAAACGTTTATGCAACAGAATACAGAAACCAATCGAATGCTAAAAATGGATATAGGTCAACGCTGCATCTTAGGTGTCAAATTTCCTGGGCCGTTTACTTAAATTTTTCAAATAGCGTCGTAAATGGAAAAGACGACTTAGTGTGGTTGGAAAGTGAATTTATGCGGAGCGTACTACCGTGTCGAATAATGCAGAGTTTTCCTTTTACTGGAATCCTTCAAACTCGCGTTTATAAGTTTCGTTGGGACAAATCTCCCTAAGCACCTGGTGTATTCCCTTGTATATAAACTTGTCCATTTTTAGAGAAATGATGCAAAAACCACTTTTATTCGCACATTTCACTTGAACAGAGAAAGTATTTCGCTTTTGAGCACCATTTAGTAGTCTGTCAATCCTTCTTTAAATATAGCCTGTATTCTTATTTTTTCCGAGGGTTACACACTCCACTTGATATTCAAATCGTAATTAAATTTACATAAAGTGAAGAACGGTGAAGAACAAATCTTGACTTTGCCCCATTTTAATGGCTTTGAACCTTAGACGTAAGTTCTCACCAAAGTGTCTTCTATGTATGTAAGCTCATCTCATTATACATATAGAACACAAAATTATGCTTTTAATGGTAGGAATAACAAGGTACTCGTAAGAAGTCTCTTACAAAATTGTTTTATCTATTCAGTATCAGTATATTTGTTGTTTATATATTGTTTTAAATTATTTCTAGTAACAGAGTGTAATTCTTCGTGGACTGATTGGGTGGAATATTACGCGCGTAAAACTTTTACCGGGAAAACTCAAAGACTTGTGACTGAAGCAGGGGTAAGAGGCATTCTTTCTTCGGTAAACGCACATTGCGCTATAACTTATAGTTTGAAAGTAGCATCACTCCTTATTGGTCTATTATGCGCACTTGTAGGGTTATTCAGGCCGGCGGGAGTCGCATATACTGGTTGGTCAGGTGATCATCTGGCATTACATATCTCAAGTGCTCTTTTACTCTGTGACTATCGTCTCAGTCCACGATCTTCACTGAACCTAATCCAAACCCTGACCAAGCTGGGCGGTGTGAGCCACTGTCTCTGAACTCCGGTCCCATCACCCAGTACCTAGTCTTACGCACTTTTCGCCTGGCTTCCGCAATGTAATCGCAGTCTCCGCAGTTATAATGTTGGCGCTTACCAACAAAACACCCCGTTTTTCGATTCAGGGCCATTCAGGTGCACCATTTCAGCCAAAAGCATTTTCCATCGCAAGTGGTTCTTTCCTTCCAGCGATATCCTTTGAAACTCCTTTTAAATATGGAAGTTTTGTGATGATATGACTTGGCTTACTTTCTCTCTTCTGCTCCTTTACGATCTCCAGCTCATCGCACGGAATGTTTGCAGGCAATCATAATCAGTAAAAAGGTCTGTGAAGTGACTCATTCCGACTATTTTGACAGCTGCCGTAAGTGTTCATCCACCGGTATAGCTTGCCTGCACAATGCTGTGGGTTGTTAATGATGGTCAATGTCAAAACACAGGCTCACAGCTGTGTTCATCCTTTATCGGTCGTCCACTAGCGCGCTTGTCTCACGAGCTCAATCAGTGAAAGGTATTCGTCCGCTCGCGTTCTACTCCATGATAATATACACATCTGGACGAAAAATTTAGGTTGGCCTGCTAGTTGTCCATCTTATTTCGCTTACGTATGCAATCACGTATATCAAGTTGGAAAGGAAACCTTAAATAACATTACACTTTAGACTCTTAAACTTTCTCAAGGGACAACTTGAATGTATTCCCTTTCCGTAGTTTCTTTAAAATAAGGCCGTTTTTGGGTCACCAGTGATGAGAATTCCAACAGCGTAATCAAAATATTTATGAGGATCCGAACAGATAACTACATTAGCCAGCATGATGGTGAATAAGTTCAGCTTTTCAGGCTAAATTTTTAAGCCTTAAAACGCTGGTATAAAGCGTGCAGGGGAGTTTACTTAAAGCGGTGCTGACGCGAGGCACATTTGTTTGAGAATCCTTCCAAATAAGGTGAACTGCCCTCTTAAACGCAACTGATTGACCTACAATCAATTTGCTATTAAATACGTCAGAAATGTTATTTAGTAATACCAAACGACCGAATGATTCACTAGAATGGAGTTTATTTATAAATATAAATACAACACAGACTACATACAAAGTGATCGTAAAATTGCTGTTAAATCAGCTTCTTTGTAAGATTCTGAAACTTTGGGGAATTATGGTGCTCAGTAAATGCAAATGATGTACTACTGCTCAATTACATGTTACGTTAAGTAATATCGCTCATTAGAAATAAAATAAAATTCCAAAATTTGATTTCGATCAAAAATTTATTAAAATGTTATTTAGTAATACCAAACGACCGATTGATTAAGTAGAATGGAGTTTATTTATAAATATAAATACATCACAGCCTTCATACAAAGTGATCGTAAAATTGCTGTTAAATCAGCTTCTTGTAAGATTCTGAAACTTTGGGGAATCATGGTGCTCAGTAAATGCAAATGATGTACTACTGCTCAATTACATGTTAAATTAAGTAACACCACTCATTAGAAATAAAATAAAATTCCAAAATTTGATTTCGATCAAAAAATATTACTTTGGTAGTGATTTAATATTGGCTGTCAGACGGCAAAACCCCGGCCTATTTCAATCACGTTAGAGTACCGGCTTTGCACTGTACGCCATTTCAGTCAACTGTAAAATGACAACCATTAAGGTACGATTTCAATACCTTTACACATTAAATGATATTTTTAAAAAGCATGCTTATCTGCACCTATTCCGTATAAAATAACTATGTCATAATTTCTTACTTAAGAAGTATTCTTTTTTGACCTGTAAAATTTACATTTATGAGACTTTTCAGATCATAGACTTTCTATGCAATGAGCATCACATCTTCCCAAACGCTAAAACTCATATGACATTAAAAATCATGACTCGCGTCCATCGCATCATTTTGAATACTTTAAGTAGCACAAGGAATTTAAGACCTGCAAATAGAAAGTCTACAGCCTGTATTTTTGAAGTTTCAAATTACAGGTTGGATGTTGAATGATGCAAAATTATAAAAGCTTTATAGAACTGAAAGAAGTCTCTCCTTCGAAGTAGATGGTTGAATAAAATGTAATTTTCAATAAGAAAAGAAAGCGAAAACCCATGTGAACTAGATAATGTCTTGGGCTTTACAAGTAACTTAATATCATTTGAAAAAATATATCCTTAGCCAATTATTTGCGATTTTGATCGCAGCAGATGACCAAAATTTCGGGCAATCACAGGTTGTTATACTGGAGTAAATGAAAGATATTGGGGTTATGCTGCATGCCAACCGATAGTAGAAGTGGGAAAGAAGAAAGCTGTTCGATTAAAGGATGCCCTTTGTAACCCAGCTGACATTTCGAACGCGAACAGGAGTCCGTTGTCAAAGATAAATGTACCAGAAATCAACAGTTAAAGGGGGATTAACGCCAATCAGTTATCAATGATATCAGTGCGGAGGTGAGTGCAGAGGGCTCTGTTTCCAGCGCCAGATTAATATATCGATAACCAGATTATATCTTAGGGTTAGAGGCATCAATCAATTCACGGCTAGTCTTGCTTCTGCCATAGGCGATCGAACAGCCTTCTTCATTTTATTCTTCTTCTTTCCTGGAATGCGAACATTTTGACTCAATTCTTAATGAAGATTATAACTTTAGATAAGCTGTTTATTATAACAGCGGTCGTATTTTTAAATCTCGGTTGATAATTTATCAGATAATCTGCCTACTGTATTAATTAAATCAAATTTTATTTTTCAAGTGTTTAAATGTACACAAAATTAATTCGTATTAAATAAACCATTCCTGAACCCTGGAAACAGACAAAAGTCTTATTTTATTCTAAATAGTTACCCAAATTGTGCATGTTAAAGTTTGCGTTTGATAATTCAGAACTATGAATTGGCCACCGGAAAAGACATACTGAACTACTGACGTTTCATGAGCTTACTCGGACCTCAATTGTAAAAACATCAAGGGTTCGGCTTGTCAAGCTAGTGGGCCTTGGGCCTGTCAATTTATTTTGCTGAACACTGCCTCAGTATTTTAGCGGATGTTTGGTGAGCCCGACTCATGACTCACACAGCTTTTGGCTTGCCGGCAAAAGGACGAGGCTGCGACAGGCCCATTATTTCCGGACACCGATTCCTCCTCCCCTGGATTTTGCACTTTTACCATGTAGACAATCATAAGATAACCAAGCTCTTTGTAACGTCAGTATTTCAATAAATCTGTTTTGTTGGGACATTCCGACTGTTACTGACATCCCCGCATTCCCGATCACATGATGTTCAAACTCTGTTCTGTAAAAACTTGTTCTATCCATAATCCTAACCTTAACCCACCTGAAGTTCCTCCTTGGAATGGAGCGCAGTGTCAACTAGAACGCAAGAGGTACCTGTTCCCATGTACGATCTCACCTGCTTACCTGTTAATGGCGTAAGCCTCACAGAAATTTAGTAATTGGTCCTGAAAAATGTCTGCGCATATGCCTCGGTGCGTGAAAATAATGTGGTTTTTTTAAAACTACCATTCCACCTTATGCTTAAACAAAGTTGAACGCAACACATCTGCCACAGTCAGCAAGAAAATTAGTCAGATTAAAAGTCTCTCAAGAAGCGAAAATTGTGGAGAAGACCACTACAATCCTAAACTAATAAATTTACACTTCCAAGCCACAAAAATTCAAAGGAATTCCTGCCGGAACTATTCCATTGCTGCCGTTGTTGGATCAAATTAACTTAATTTACACATTGGGGCGTTTAATTACTGTGGTATCTCTTGAAAATTGTGTGGCCAATTGAGATATATCAGAACTAATCGTTAAAGGCATTGCAAAGAGAAACTTATAAGTAGTTTCTGATGGACACAGAAGACCGAGTTCACTCGTTGTGAAATAGGTTTTTCTGGTAAAAGTTGAACCCGTCTACTTAAACATCTAATTTTAGGTGGGCAATGTGCTTAGTCATATTCTTTGACAATGAGGTTGCTTAGGCCTGCGTAAGCCGAATCCATAAGAATTGATGACAAAGACAGCTGTTGGACCGTACAAACGCGAAAAATAGAGGACATGAGAGCATTAAACAGATCCAGATAGCCAAAATGTCCCAGAAAAATCCTGGAGCACCTTTGTTATATCAACTTGTGGATGGACAGCCAACTGGCCGTACCAGAAGCGCCTTACAGTGGAATTACGCTGACAATGAGAAATACCAGTGCTTGACATTTTCACTTGACGATATTCATAAATATTTTACATTTTTATTGACAATATATTTTAAGAGGCTTAGCAGACGGTCTAGTTTATCCACTTATATTTCAAATAATATGTTATTGCGATATAAAATGCCGTCCGTCCGTACTTAAAGGAAAAACAATTTAAATGACAATAAAACCTAGCTGCGTGTAAAATTTTTCACTGAGAGTAAAACAATTCAGAAGTAAAGACCAAAATATACGCTGAAGTCGTTAGGCTTAGGTGGATGTGCATAGCATAACTTTGGTATGCGACAAACACCACCGAATGTTTATCAATCTTAATGTTTTGGCTGCAAACAAATTGCCCAACCATTATTTTGATGTGTTAAAGGAGTTTTGCTTTGGGGCAAATCTTATAGCATGGAGCCATTACAGTAACAACTTGAGTGGTTTAGCAGTTCCTACAATATCAACAGGTCAAACTTGCATCCAGTAACTTTTTGGCATAGGTTCCGGTGACTGCGTAATTAGGTCGGGCTTTGTTTTGAACTTATCAACTGTCATTGCACAGAAGACGCACTGGTAAGATTGTTAATCTTATCGCCTAGGAGCTAAAAAGAAGAAGATGCGATCGCTGGGACAAGAGCTTAATTCACCTGACGTTTCAGATTCCAACTCGAACCCATCATCAGAGACAAAAATCAGCTACAGGTAATTCGTGCACAGGGAGTTA
Source organism: Schistocephalus solidus (assembly GCA_017591395.1). Classification (NCBI taxonomy): domain Eukaryota; kingdom Metazoa; phylum Platyhelminthes; class Cestoda; order Diphyllobothriidea; family Diphyllobothriidae; genus Schistocephalus; species Schistocephalus solidus. The sequence continues at coordinate 96,241 of WEDG01012125.1, read as the reverse complement.
CAAAAAAGACAATATCTATTTACATTGGGATGTCTATTTTTAAAGTATCATAATGAGTTAAGACGAAGTATGAAAGTCAATTTAACCTGCTAGAAAGCCCGAAATAAAAAGCACAACCTTGCCACTAAAAAGTTTAGGTGTGAATCGGTTTACAGTTTTGGACAAGAACTGATCTACTTACAGTACTGGGAAACTACATATTATGAAATCATCTTAGGACAAAAATTGGCCCCGGGTTTGTTTAGCAGCAACTTAATATTTATAAATATTTTGATTGATTTCAATTCGCTGTCACATAAAACCTATCGCCTATTATCCCTCAACGATGCCTTCTGTAGTATTCTCTAGTTTTACGAATATTTCCTACAGTTAGATTTCCAACAGCGGAAAATTTGTGCTCGTGTCAAAAATACTTAAATTATACATATTTTCGCCGCAGAACACAAATTCCTTCGCAAACAGTGGTTTTCCTTTGAGGGGGAAGCCGTGTTAGTTGCAATTACAACTTGAACATTTTGTACAGTTCTAACCCGCAAGCCGAAAACATGAAAAGGATTTGAGGCTTATGTTTGCATTGATACTTGACAATTTCAATAAATAATCAAATTATTTAGGATTTTGATGTAAGTAACTAACACGTTTTCATCTATTTTAAGATTTCACGTTGTAGTTTTATGAAATCGAATGGAATGATCTTATCTGTCTAAGTTTTAGAATGCTTAATGAAGTCAACTCATACCAATGTTTTAAGTGGTGTCCTCCAAGGCTTAGTCTTAGGGCCGTCGCTCTTCCTAGTCTTAATCAACGACTGTGTCAAGGACCCGAGCTGCGGCGCCGTCATGTTTTCTGATGATGTTAAATTGTGGAGAGCCATCATATCTGATGCAGTCAAGTGCGGAACTAAAGAGAGTCTCAGCTGACTTAGCAGCAGGTCTGCTCATTGGCTTTAATAATTTAACGTTGGTAAATGTATGGTCCTACGACTTTATACCAAGAGACCAGGGAAGAGGACGATCGCTTCCTATATCTTATCATAGACAGCCCCTTTCAAATTCTGAGGAACGGAAGTATCTCGATGTTCTAATAATCTCCTGGCTTAAAGCATCTTCACGGTGTCTGAACGCAGCTAGACGCGCGACGTAGGCGTTATTTACACTGAGACAAGGATTTTGCAAATCGTATAGGAACTCTTCGGAAAGGCCTACTGGGCATTTGTTCGATTTCACTTGAAGTATACCGTCCAGGCTTGACATCAGCGGTTTAAAAGGGATTATCTTGAGCTGCAACAAGTGCAGGCGATGGCTACGGAGATGGTCAAAAACCTTATTCATCTGCAGATCGAAGAGGAACTCTTCGGAAAGGCCTACAGGGCATTCATGTGGTCACACTTGGAGTTTTCCGTGCATGCCTGGTGTCCGTGGTGACCTCATTAAAGCCTAACGGATCTGTAGGGGCTACCAGTGTGCCCTATATTTTGATGACTTAGTCAAGTTGGCTAGGATGGACCATCTGTGGGGTCATTCATATAAACTCCAGTGAAAGGCAGTTCATAGGGACTTCCGACGTTACGCCTTTTCCGAGTAGGTATTTGGAATATGTAATGGACCCCCTCCACAAGAGTGGTAATCCTTTTAGAAACTTTTAAAGCATTTAAATGTAAACTAGATACTCATTTTCTGAAATACTACTGTACGTTCAATCAAGACTGTATTAATGGTGGTAGTTTGTGTCTCGCTCACACGTAAGGATGACTTTATTATTCCCAGATTTACTGCTGCAAACAATGATCCATTTGCTATTTGTGGATATGAAAAAGAGGTTTACGGGTGAAGGCAGTATTCCCTAAATAAACTGACTTAAAGTGATTGAAAGCACTTTGGACGAACCAGGACATTCTCCCGTTTAAATTTGTCTCTACACAAAGCTTTTATTGGGTATTTTACGGGTCATCTTAGTGCTTTAGCAATGTTTATATTCCACCCAATTCGATCGATTTTAGTCAAAATTATTTCACTACCATTTCTACTCCAGTCTTGTACTCAAACGCTGTTTGCCTTTCTGAAAAATACGATAAACCTAACGACTGTAAGCTTATAATTTTAACTGGGCTTCAAAACAATGTAAGAAGTTTTTGCAAAGAATTTGACTGAGACATGCTTTATACCAAACCTTTATATGAAAAAGTATAATATCACCTCGATCGCATATTAAACTGTATTATTTCAAAACGAATTTCAATCTCCTCGTTTGAATGAAAAATGGGATTCAACTTAACGAAATTGATAACCTTGCTTAACAATTTGAACCTAAGTTGAAAAATACATTCGTCAAGGATGCAGCCCGTTGTGTTCCACAAGTAATTTTTAACGTCGATTATAAATTTAAGAAAAAATATGAATTTTTGGCATTTATGTAGCCTTTCCAGATGCGCCACGTTTGCTTGCGAGACTCAGAAGTGTAATAACATGCTTTGTAAGATAGTTTTTTTACCATACTTCCTTTGAGTACCCTGCAAGGGCAGATTTACCATCCAAAATATATAATACATCGCAGTTAACTTAAATATAACCAACGGCTTCAACAATTCGATGCTGGTATCTTTATTTATTTGTTTCTAAGACGCTTAAAGAGGCCGCTAGCCATTCCGAATTATCATTTTGCAAGGACAGTGGTTTAATATTCCTGCCAATTCATCGTGCGATGTCAATTTGAGAGTTAATTTTAGTTTAACGAGGGAGAGTTTCAACATAGATATTTGAAAATGGTCGTTGCAACAAACATCCCGTGATTACCCTTAGAGCACAGGTCAGCGAATGGGACATTTTTTGGGCAATCAGTCATTAGTTTAATGGAAGACAGATCATATTACTCTCAAAAATATGTTAAAATGAAAATGATGTTTTGTGATGAATTTTCTTCAGAAATATTTTCAATTAATAAAGTCTCAGAAGATTAACAACCATAATTGTTAGGTTTCAATTAAGATATCTTTCACTTCCTTGCTTTTTAGAAGAAAAAATTGCTACATATTTCTGAAAAGGTCGGAAAAGGCAGTCAAATATTTCAACTGTCAGCTTCCTGGAACATTTGCACACTCCATTTAATTTTTCGTGCTGGAGTAAAACCGAAAACTGACAAAGGCATAAAATAAAAATGTTACATCGATCTCTACCACTTCACAAAGATAACAAAAAAAGCTCTTGGCATCTTTGCAAATTTCACATGGGAACAGAGTTTCCTTCCTGTTTTCCTGTTTCTTCCGCCTCTTGTTATTTACACGGACGCAGAAGTACTCCGCGAATTCTGTGGGTTTTGCGTCGTTTTCTGTTATATTGTGTGATCTCACTAGACATTTTCCTCTTAAAGTTAGCCTTATTTGCGTATTCCGTACTCCAATCCATTAGCTTTAGTAGAAAAAGCACTGCGCTAATGTATCTACGTACACAATGCATTAGTTAACAGAATAGTTCAAGTATTATTTCAAATTCAATTTTTGCAGAATAAGTGTAAAAATGGATAGCACATAATTTTGAAAAGGCGAATTGCGTTTGGAGTTGATTTAATTAAACACATTGGCTTGCATCCAAATAAAACGTGCACGGTTGCTCATTAAACGATGGCTGACAGTTTTCCATACTCTTCTTAGGCAGGCAAAACCGTAAAGACAGCTTGATCGAACTAAAAATGAGCAGGTTTTTAGCGATGTCGCCTTGACGAGGCCAAACTTCAAACCTTTCCTCAGATATTTGACGCTTCTCTTAAATTCAGCAGACGTTCGGGTAAGGATGAACAACTGAACCATATACTGCAGGCAAGTGGATCTTCTCCAAGTGTTTTTCCAAAAAAAAGAATTTTTCTGTTAGCTTTTAAAAGTTTACCACATCTCCTATTTTGTCATAAAGTTCGTATGAGGTCAGTTCTATTAACAATATCTGCTAACTTTGCATACACAGCAATATTCTAGGAACCCCAGGCAGCAAATGCAAACGAAAAATGCATCCTTAATGCAGTGTCGTTTGAGCAAATAATTGTATGTAGTTTAATTGCGTCTGATAATGCAAAACGCAGGTTGTTTCAAAACACATGCATAGTAGTCGGCATAAAAGGGTAAAATATTCCTGTACTTCAAACATATTCGTGGATTAAACTTCTTTTCTTGGAAAATTTAATTAATCAGCTTTATTTTAGTAAATATGTACTGTTTCTTTCCGAAATAACAAGGTTATCGAAAAGCAAGCTCATCTTGCAGTACTTTTATTCAGGTAAAATTATTCAATGCTGACAGCTAGTCTTAATAGGGGTAACAGAGCAAATAGATTATACATTGTGGTCTAAAGAAAATCGTCCAGGTGAAACTATGTAGAAACGTTTACTTTGAGTTTCCCGAATTTCGCCAATCGATTATGCGCCAATGCTAAAAAATATGTTACAAATGATGCCTTGCTGTTAGCACTACCTCCTTTTATACAAAAAAACGATTGCCCTGGTGGAAACAGTCTCAATTTCAGTACCCGCGTTATTTTTTTGAGTTACCAACATTCAAATTTGTTTGCATTTAATCCACTCACGAAAAATCGAGATTTGGATTATAACCCAACTAAGCAGCCTTGTTCAAATTAGGATTTTTGACTTGAGTTGATACTAATTGTAGGATTAATTGAAAGCAAAGCACAAACTGGCCGTGACCCTCATATTACATGCTCTAGTTTATGTTTACGATGTCCAGTTAAAGGTACATGCTTTTCCGTCTCTTTGGTATAAGTTTAATAAAATATTTTAGGTTGCTTAAAAATGAGACAGGTAATTAAGAGGAGAAATATGACAGCATTTAGAAACTATCAGTGGCCAGAAAATTTACGTTGGTATGAAGCCTTAGATTGACAAAAAAGCGATTTATCCTCAGAAAAATTCCCATAATTTGGGAAACTGTCTTTATTGAATTTTAATCAATTCAGATGTTTCAAACAAGCCCGAAATTCGGTGATCAATTTGATAGCATACTTTATTACCAAAAACTATACCCTCTCACGATTAATGGAACATGTAGAATAGAATCATAATCGAAGCGTCTTTACTTTCCTACCCATTAAGGAGTGACAAAGAGGGCATGTACAAAGGAAACAGTTTTGTTCCTTTGACTAGTAACCTCACTTTTGAAAGGTTTACTTCTTCCATGCTTCTTCCATGGAAGTATTAAGGCTATTAGGGCCTAGTGTTCAGTTAAACGAAAACAGCTAAAATGTAGTCGACTAGGTCTTCAGCAACATTACTAGTCGTCCTTTTGAATTATTTCCAAAAAACGGCAGCGTGATATTTAGGTAGGTTACAAGTGTTTTATTTTCTTTTTTTCAGAAGACACACTTTGCCAAAAGTTCGATTATTTCGCTATTGAGTAGACGAAAGCATTATTTAAACTATAGATACAAGTTCACGCGATTTATAGAAAACTGTATAGCCCTTTGGTAGCAAATGCACGCATACAGGATGTTCGATTGTTGAAAATTGCACATGCTGGCGTTCGTGTCTTAATTCAACCATGAGAAAAGCGCAGAATTGGCGCTTACAGGAGCGGCATTCGGCAAAACAAACAACTTGCAAAAATAAGATATGAATCAGTGGGCGTGCGTGTTGTACAGATGGGGATAATTAAAGTACGAAGGCCTGATTGGTAGCGCTGCAGGTAGTTGATGCTTCCTTCCCCTCTTCCATCAAAATGACCTCTGGAAATATTTCTACCATGGAACAGGCGGTCTGTCAGTTGGAGTGTTACGGAGGTATAAAGCGCTGGTTATTAGGCAAAACGTGCCACAAAATTGATGGAAGGCCATTAGGAATGTCCAGAGTCCTTTTTAAATGGACTTCGGAATACAGATCGGCGACGTGATGTAGCAGGTTCTGGAGCTTCATTGCTTGATAGGCGTGACAGTGAAGCTTTTCTGCACGACTGCGAAGGGAAGACGGAGGAAGGTAATAAATAGGCAATAGTCAAAACTGTAAACCTTATTCGCAGGTAGTACTGTGCAAAGCTAAAATTATCAATGCTCTGACATTAGCTCTAATGACTAAAAACTAAGTTTTATTCTATGATCAGTAAGAACTCGTCGAGGAGTTTGACGCTCAATGATCGGTTATGGGGTACACTCATCGCATTCTGTCTTAGGGCTCACTCATGTACTTTGCTAGTAGCTACGCAGCGGCTAGAAAGCACTGTCAATTTTCCATAACAGATCTTGAGCCCAAAGATGCATCCTGTTTAAGCAAGTATTTATTGTAAATTCTGGTCTAATGACATGGAAAACCGATTTTAATGTGCAAAGATGGAATATAATTGTGAGTGCCCCATCATGTTGTCTCCTCTTCAGAAATTCGTGGAGATTTTGAATTTACAGGAAAACATCAAAGGATCGATCGCTAATTGGTGTTCAACGATATTTTATAATTTGACATATGTTTTAAATTCGATATTCACTCGGTAACCTCACAAACATTCACAAATTTTAGCCTCGTAAGGAATGGGGAACTGCAACCTACGAGGATCAGTCAAGCTTTAAATATGGTCATCGGCCTAACCTCAAAGATCCAAGAAAGATAACTACGTTTAAAATTATCGAAAATTTCAAAGTGTTACCTTGCGGTTATTTGAAGAACAAATGTCCATAATAATCACACTTTCTTTATCACTTTCATCCGACTTCCGCAGGTGAGCTGTTTCTTGAGACTGATTTGAATTTCCAATTTTAGCTTGCTGAACAGGCATCTTTCGCTCATTGCTTTGCACAGGGCTTCCGCTCCAGTCACTAGCAGGCGGAACTGTTAGAGCAATCATCGACTCCTCCTCCAACAGACGTTCTTCTTTCATATCAGATAAATGCCCACGTTTCTGGCTCCCCCGAGGTAGTGAAGCGTGCTTTTTCGGGAATGCAAATTGTCGACCAGCCTTCATTTAGCATAAAATATAAAATAAAACGGCCTGCAATAATAAACATTAGTTGTTTTCCACTTTATTTCATTAAATGTCGGATCACTTTTAATTTAAAAGAAGTCGTTACCTTAAATAGTTTGCTCATTGGAATCTATTTCACTCCAGGTAATTACAACATCTTACTATACTCAGTAAATTAAGTCTTCTGGAGTCTACTAGAGATAGGTGCTGATATAGTTTGCAGATAATTCTTTATTTAATAAAATTCTTTTAATCTATGGCATGTTAGCAATGAAAAGGAGTCGGGTGGTGTAAAACTAATTTTATTTGGCAGTTGTTTTTGTCTGCAGAAAAAATCGTTTTTAAAAAGGTTTTGATTAGATCGAACAAATAATAGTTCAAATAGATGAACAGTTGATCATATTATTATGTGTTTTGTCATCTGATTATTCTAGTTATGGAAATTTTCAGTCATATGATAAAGTATGCCGTCTGTTTCTAATAGGGTTTCTGTAATATTTTCCTGTCATAAATTCTACTTAAAACCATTTCCTTTTCAGTAGTCGACGTGTTTGTTAAAGGTTCAAAAATGTTCAATTTGCCCTCTGTTAAGTAAGAAAGCATATGCCTACCGATTGAAAGGAAGGAAATACAAGATGAAATTTACTAAACTCAGAAATCTTCAATACGTTTAACTGTACAAAAATCAACTATACACAGGGTATGCTTTCAAACCTTTCCAGTGTGTTTATGTAACTCCTTCATAAACTCCATAAATAGTGAAATGGCAGACTAACCTCAATTCCCGTCAGAGGTCCTTGTCTGCGCTGTTTCAATTTTCCCTGAGGTACCGGGGGTGGACTTTGATAACCAAGGACGTTCTGAGACTGACCAGCAAACGTTGAAGCTTTGTCTTTCTGTTGGTTCTGTGACTGCGAAGTGTAAGGGCCGGAGATTCTACCGTTGACGCTTGATTCCGATTCACAGCCTGACAGGTCATCACCGCAGGGTCTGATGTCCTCTGTCAGTTTCGTTTCATCATCAAAGTCGCTACCCTCTTCTTTCTCTTTTCTACTCACTCCCTCTTCTTCTCGGTTACTGTTCCTGTACTCCACTTCCTTGAGGAAATTAGATGGAACCAAACCTCTCCGCCCGCTCTCCAGCTGCCCGAAATAAAAACCATCCTCATCCATTTCCCCAAATACCAGCACTCGGTCACCGGCACAAAACGGCAACTCATTCTAGAATGCGGTAAGCGAGTCTGTACAAAATTGGATTACGTCAATCAGATATAAACGGCCGCATAGTTTCCCCAATCCTAGTATGTGCAATTGAAATACTATTTTAAGCAGAACGAATAAAATATTTGGCTGTTGCTTTTTATAAAACAGAACCGGAATCAAATTCAGATATTTGGGAATTTTAAAAATCTTGTTGTAAACCTGACCTAGTTCACCAAATATAAGATGGTACATGCAAATCTAACATTAATTTGCTAACTGGGTCAAATTTGGTAGCCAAACGTTCACTCAAAACTTTACGAAACGGAGCTTCATTAATCCTCGATAGGGTATTTAAATTAATATTGTACTTGGTTTAAGTATGATTTTTGCTGATTAAATGCCAACGAAGACTGAAAAGATTGTTATAGTCATTTTGACTTATTAGGTTTTGGAAGCCCAAGTTTAAATCAACCCTCATTATTTTTGGGCTGTAAGTTCTGTGAATATTTTCATGATAGGCTTAAAAGGTGATGACAGTGATGCTCACTCTTCATACTATACCACCGAACGTCGTTTACCCTACCTCCCCCTACCCCAGTTCCAATGCCCTCAACAATCTGACCTCGTCATGCCGGCGGCGTGGGAAAAATCGATATTAACAAATAGACGCTTATAAACCCTCACATTTGCAGTACCCTTATAATTGCACAGGCCCGATGAAGAATTACCGAAAACACATGTTTGCCGACCGGAATCTTCCATTATCATTGATTTAAGTTAAAAAATACCAAATAAAACGAATCGCTGGATAGGTAATTGTTTGCTGACGAAGAATCATAAGCTTTAAATGGCCAGTCCGGCCACTATTGTCCTAGTTGATATTTATGCTGTTTTATTAATCTTCCGTGTTTCTGCCGAGAAAGAAGATGCTGAGTCCAGAGGCACAAATGCACAAGCAATTACCGTAACACAGATAAGTTAGTAAAATACATTTCTGACCTTGAAGTATAAACTTCTAAAAGAAGAAACGAATACGAAAATGCAAAGATGTGAAGATAAAAGCTAAACTCTGTCTTTTACTTTAGATAATGCTGAACAATACCACCAATCAGCATGAACTGGAAAGCTCGCACAACTCGTTTAGATGGTTCTCGATTAAATATTTTCTTAGATAACGTCATACGCGGGAGGGGTGCCGGTAACATTTCTGAAAATTAGCAGATTTTTTCAGGTGATACGCAACATGAAATGAGATAAACCTAAGCATTTTGTATTGTTCGAGATATAGTCGAGGGGGTTATAAATTTGTTTTATTTTCAACATTGAAAAATCGCAGGAACAAGAATTTTAATAACCTTATTGACTAACACAGAGGCCAATAGCAAAGATGAAGCGTGTGCAAAAAAGGTTATCCTAAGCCTTCAATTTTCTGGTCCTTAACATAGCAATTTTGTCTGAGAAATTAATGCTTGCTTCCTGGAAACGGCAAAAGCAACCCAGTTCCAAGATGCCTTTAAATGTTTGTGAATAGGGTCCTGTTGTCAGTATTGACAGTCATTTGCCCGAAAATAGTTTTGTGGATTATAATTAACAAAGATTTCAAAACAGGGCAGTTCTTAAAAGCTTTGAAATAAGGGATTTCTGCATTGACGTTCACGTTTACTGTAGTTGATGATTTTGGTCCTTACGTAAACTATAACCGTTAAAGTTTCTAAAGTTCACATCAGAAGCCCATCGTGGATATGGGCTTCTTTACTTGAAAAGTTGTCGAGAAGATTTCACAGGTAAATCCCTGTGGAATACATATTCGTTTCAATAGCATCGATGAGAAAATTTTGGAGGATTTTATATTCCTTTGCTTCCATGACTGGCGGAAAAAAATATTTGAACATAAATTTAACTTACTTCATGCTATCTATTATCGGATGTTTTTCATCGTTAGTCTGGTTAATACCTTTTACCATCAGTATAAAGCCTTTATCAGTAGTTTGTATAAATGGTAAACTATTGTTACTTTTTTAAGTTGAAGAGAGTTCACAACTAATGTCTTGCGATATGCACGGACACTTTATTTTCATAGGTCATTCCTTGGGAATTTCATGGCTACTTTTAGCATGTTTGTGTATGTGCCTAATACTGCAGTTTGGCAGTCCACATTTCACAAAAACACCAGGAGCACTTTCTAAGGATGAACATGCATCATTTTTTCCTAACAGAGCATTCTTAATTGCGTCTTTCCTCATCTGATACACATGAGATAAACAATCAAGTTTCGGAACTCCGACAAGATTCCTGCTACACGCACTTCTGGCGTTACTTAATGTCATAAGTACGCCCGGGTCGCTACGATATATAAAAAAACTTTAAAGCATTGTATTTTATAGGATATTTGAGAAACTTTGGAAATAGTTACTTGAATTAAGATAACACTCAAAATATTATCGGCTTATGCGGAACACGCTTAAAAACCTATAACAATTGACGGATGACTGTAGTAAACTAGGCAGTCAGAATATGTCAATAGTGTTGCTGCCACTTGATTTCCGTTAACCAAGTTTTTTGCATTTTGTTATTCTGTTGCACTCATGTAGTAGATACTAATTAAATTATTCGAACAGACGTTTGTCAGTTAAACGAAAAAATAAGCTAAACTCTATCGTTTACGTTTATATTTAGTCGGCCGATTTGATTTTCAGAAAAAATATATGAGCGAACATGTGATCATCAGTCATTCCCCTGTTTTACCCGCCATAAAAAACTAATGAATGCAATAATGATAAACACAATTTTTATATCATTGAAATCTCTCTTAGTGATTGCTAAGGTTTGTGGTAGCTGTCCGACGTTTTAAATGTTAGCCTGAACTTATCACACAGTTGGCGTTACAGGGTGGGAGCGTAATGCACTCCGTTGAACACTAGGCTTTCATCGTCATAGCCATCCGTGTGGAAGCTGCGCGAAACACGGTCGGCCTCGCATTAGTCCGAGCTGCCTCATGGCACCCTAGCCTGTCTCCTTTGGTTAATTTGAGGTTTGTACTCAATTGGAACGGTAATCTGCAGCCCATGAACTGTAGACAACTGCTGCTACGGCGGCGTTAATCCTTCGAAGATAACAGGGGTTGCAGAGATGGCTGGAGTCCGTGCCGTCAAGCTGAGTTTGTTAGCCATGACACCATGAGCGGTAGGGGTTGGTGAGGCGGGGGCTAATGAATCGCACAACCTGGACTGCCATTTAAATGGGGGAGGGGGGAGGCGTGGGACACACCCACACCCACATCCGCGCAAGAGGGCGTTGCTGCATTGTCGAGCCAGCGTGAGAGAGACTTTTGGCTCTCTCGCTGACGGCTATGGCCAACAAGGCCTTAGGTCCGATGGACCACACGAACTGCGCCCACTCTAATGCTAACTGTGCGGAAGGTTTACCTGTCTTTAACATGGGCAGCCCTTACGACTAGCTGAAACGTTAAGCAGTTAATATATAACCCTAGCGAACATCTTCGACTATTCTGATATTTTTTCCGGGTGTCGAAGCGTCTCTCCAATTTTCATTCTACAGCTTCTTATAATTTGTCAATTTTGTTCATGTTATCTACTGAAGAGTTTTAAGTAAAATGCGCATTGAAGCCCAGAGGTCACAGGGAATAAACATTGCCCTTAGTAGCGTACATATACTTCGATGATAACAGAGATAAACCGGGCACAAACTTCCATCAAACATCCTCTTAAAAGATGTGGAATTTAGTCATTATGTCTTCCCAGGTAAAGGGCCTGGTAAAGTTCGCTAAGAGATTTGTGAAACTAGATTGATAAATGAGAGATGTCATTCCGAGTTCACAGATGAGAGAAGGATAGGAAGCCACAGCCACTTGTCTGTTTCAACACCACACACATGTCAAGGCAAAGGGTATTTAATTGGATTTTCACAGATAAAAGTATTATTTTGAACCCAAATGTACGCATAAAACCAATCGTTAGTCACAAACTACCGAATAGGAAAATGAATAATACGCCACCTTCTTTTCTCCTTTTGCGCTAGCGCGAGGACAACGAAGAGAATAAAAATCCTTAGAAACAAATTTGATGACAAAGTAAGGCTTAACCAACCTCCTTAAAACTACGAAAGCCAAGTATCAAAAGATGAAAAGAACACAGTTATTAACACGGTCAGAAACCGAAACTCAGTTCTTGTGAAATCCCAGGAACTCTAAGTGGCATATGTCCATCTACAATATGAACATCTTAGAGACTCAGGAAACATAAGATATAAACTACCTCATTGCTGGTAAAATCTGTGCAATCAACTACAGAGTCGAAGTTAGAGGAAGGGGCGTTTACCGGGAGAGGTTTATTGGGAAACTGACGTTTCGAGTAGTGATTTTGCATACCCCTCTTTAGGGAATGGAAAGTTGTGCACATCGCTCTTTTTAACTTCCACTGTAAAGCCTGTCGATACCGATTGTTCGGGCTGAATCAGAGTCTCACCTTGTGTCGCCCCCATCCCTGCTGATCGTTTAAACTTATCAAAGATCACAAAAATGCGGAACAAAGCGCGTTATCAGTCAAAGTCACGCCGGAGTATTCTGTATATGAAGGATGTCTCCAAAACCGTTTCTAGATTCCTCGTGCCTGTCGGAATAGGATTTACCTAGAGGCCTTACTTCACAATCCGCCAGCAAGTCATGCGACCAAGAGACCCCATAATTATGCAGGAAAAGTTAGCCGTTGGTTACCAAATTAAAAACAGTTGTGGGCTGTGAAACTACGTTGAAGAAAACGTTCGGTATCTACAAAATGCGAATGCATGATCCTCAATTTGCCGTACGCAGGTTAAACTCCCAGGGTCAAGGTAGAAACCCATACCGCGCAGATGATTAACAACTTCAAATTTGACGGCGTTGACATTGTGGGCCATGGCGAGCATCATAGTCCAAGGCAGATAAAAGAAGTTTCAATGTCTACCGCTACATTAAGTTGCCTGCCCTTCTCATTATATGTTTTAGGAATCTTCTTGAGAGGAGACATTCGCGACGTGGAAAAATTCGTTAACGCCAATTATCTCCGTGGCAAGGCTGGGGATACAAGAAGGCATTGTGAGATGCGGCTGCGACGCAGCCCCATTTTCGGTATCGGCCGGTTTCACCCGAGACATAGACCGGCATATACTGAGAGCCGGGATTATGACTTTCCAGGCTCTGACGATTGGAAGGCGAAACCACGACTCGTAACGGCAAACATCCAATAAGCGGCTCCTATTGAACGCATCTTATTTAAACATACTACGTGATATACACATCCACTAACATTAATTTCAACTTCAGAGTATTGTAAATGAGGTTTTAGTCATCTGTACTTTTATTGTTTCACTGTTTAAAAATTTTTCGATTGTCGGGTATTATAAATCAGTATGCCATGTTCAGAAGAAATTGAAATTGATCCCATTCAAAGAATATTGCTTACCTGAACATCCACATTTGGGCTGTATAGTTGGGGATTGTAGTCAAATAGAGCCTCCATAATTCGTTTCCTGTGCATTTTATGTCTGTTCGCAGGTTTTTGTTGCCAATATGACCCCATAGTTTCGTCATCAGATGGCCCGAAAAAGGGGCGACGTTTGATTTCTGTGATGTCTTGACCAGCACCGGATAACTGCTGACTGACATTGACGCCACTTTGGCCATGCCCACCCAGTTTTGGGCCCTCAGGGCCAGGAGTATTCTTGTTTCTCGATGGATAACTGCCAGTAGGTCTGCGTTCTGTGTTCTTCAAAAAGACACGATGCAGATGAATCGGCAGCAGAATTCTACTACTTAAAGAACGTGATAGATAAGGAGCACTTTTTCTACTACAGTTGGTTTCCGTCAGGTTATTAGTATTTTCCTGGTAAAAAAATAGTTTTCGGACAAAATATTTGGTTACAGGCTATATCTTTTAAACCAGCGTTGTTGTAAAGGTACTGATACCCTTTATCAGCAACGAATCCGCATTGACAAACTGCGTCCAAGATGCCAAGTCAGTTTGACAGCACCATCGATTCCAGGCAGGTGGATAGCTGATGAAAATCCTTAGCAAGCGTAATGTCAAGGAATGGCTGTAGGCTCTATTGAAAAAACGTCGGATCTGTAAATGCAACTCCCATGAAATTTTAGTTCAGATCATGTCCAACGGGGCACTAATCTGTCACACAGGTAGGAATCAAACAGATTAACTCTGGAGCAACTCACAGATTTTTCCAGCCTGATCAGAGTCTGGATTTTACTGGTGTTATCAGGGGAAAATTCAAACTGTTATTTGTGTCTAAAGGTGGTTTTAATCCTATTAATAAATTTTTAAATGCGATAGTAATTAAAACAACTTTGTAATGGCATTTTAATGCTCTTGAGGCGACTTGCTTGCTATTAAAAAAAATTAAAAATTCAACCATTTATTGATTCTCTCTTATTTAATACGAGGTCCTGTGAACCTATGTTATTTGCGGCATTTTAGGTCTAAGGGTAAACAGGCGAGTAGCCAGATAAATTATGTATTCCACATTGACCAGTTTGAACGCTTTTGGAGTAGTTTGAATATAGCGGTTACCCACTTTCTATTGCGTTGGTTAACTCAGTGATTTTGTATGAGCCCATTTAGTGTCATATGGATCAGTGAGTTGAACTTCCGATCGATCACATTGATTTTGTTTTGGCATATTGCAGAGTTCGAGATTGGGGCAGATTGAACAAACACCTAAGTTTTTCAGTCCGAGGCAAAACCCACTTAAGATAGACTTTGTAACCAAAAATTGTTAATGCACGTTTTTTTCGTACAAAACTAGCGTATTCCTTAGGACCTCTATTATATTTCTTAGTTTTTAGCTTTTGATGCATGAAAATCTGTCATAAAAATCTACATTAGTTTTACTTTCAGAAAGCATTATCTGCAGATCGGACCGTGATGGTGCGGCCTGTATGTATACATTCACTTTCATCACAAGGGTAGCATAAAAAACGACCAAATTACGCACACATGGCTGTTACATTTTCTGGGTCAATATGCTTCAAATTTTCGTTGACGGAGGAAGGTGAAATATTTTTTAGAAGAAAAAAAAGTTAAAAGCACGTTCAGGATGTTTCGTTCCTTTGTGATTGCTTTTGTTTGGAAAAGTTTAATATTTTACATTTTACCACCTTATCGATCTCATAGGTGCTCATAATGCCGAACAAGAGCGCAGATCGTAGCAAAGGAAAATATCGAAAAAAAGTAATGTCTGGGTGGCCTTGCTGATGGAAATTGGAATGTCTGTTTAGTTCAGGCGGGGCAATTCAAAGAACTTATCCACATTTTGAGGTTGCTTCTGCTCTCCATATGAATTTAAACTGCTCATTTATAGAAAATCTTGGCGAAGACATATTAGACCACTGCATAATTTGTGTAGATTATGTGTACGCATAATCGAAAAACCTCCGAGTATATGCTTAAATAAAACAGCATTTGAATTCTTTACTTAACTCGAACAATATTAAAATTATTGAATAAATTTCAGGAAGTTTTGTTGAACGTAGCAATGAATGTGAAAATAATATATCACTTGCATTCTAGTTCTACCTACTAACTTGCCTGATATAAACGCCCACAATGAAAACCTTTGTGTTGCTTACTATCTGATTATTTCTTTTACATATCTAATGTTAATCCCTTAAATTTTTATGCTTTTTCGTATTCAGCAAGCAACTTTTATGTACATAAATGTTCATTTTTCTGGCTTATTTCGTGCGACGTCTAATCTTCCTGAAATTTCCTTCGGTATGAAAAACCACTATGAATTACAGTGGATATCCTATCTCATGAAATGTCCACAAATTTCGGAAATATGTTTTCGACTCAAACAAGCCAGTTAAGTAGTTTTGTCATATTAGTTAGCATGCAGGGTATGCCCAAATATTTCAGTCACGTCAGGACGCTGGCTTTTAACTGAGGTTCTTTCTACCCGCTTGCAACATTTATACACTGTAAACAATGGCTACATAAGTACTATGTAATTTTAGCATTGATTTTCACTGCACCCATAAATTCAAATATATATGTTACAGAAAACATGCAAGAAAATATTATTTCGTGTACGCGTTTGATAGCAGATTACTTCTTCTTCACCTTAAATCCTTAAAAAATGTATCTTTAGGTTTTAAAAAGGTTTGTAAATTTTTGAATCATTTGAAATATAACCGGTCGTTAAACTTGGATTCATGGTTCCAAACCTAAACGCTGCGTACATTCTGTGTAAGGCAAAATCATAAATTTCCCTATGGTATAAATAAGAGGTCACACAGCTATCCGAAAAGATTGTAATGGATTTGGATAATGTTGTGAAAATTGTAGGCTACAATTCAAGGTCGTTAAAAATCTTCTAATTAGAAATTTTTTAATACCGAAAGATATTCTTTCATTGAGTATAAAACTGAAAGAAGACATTATTTCCATTTAAAAGAGTACAAAGCATACTATTTTGAGCGAGTGTTCTGTAAAATATATTTAAATTATTGAAAGCAGCAAAAATCAACGAAAAAATTGCATACTTCTTAGGTAGATTATAATTGAGTATATTTGTTGCGGGCGGGATAAAAGAAGCTCAGACAAAAGCCAGCATCCTGAGGTGACTTAAATATCTTGGGAATATATTGTATGCTAACCAATATGACAAAACTACTTTAGTGATTTGTTTGAATCGAAAACATATTTCCGAAATTCGATTTACATTTCATGAGATAGGAAATCTACTCTAAAATAGCATTCTTTAACACAGAAATTGTATGAAACTATGGCATAGCTCCGCCAATTGCTTTCAGCTATTTCCCTACGTGAGTTCTCGATAAAACTGTTCGAAATCTATTTGCAATCAGAGCAATTATGTCAATGGTATGTAAACGCATACTTGCGCATTAAAAGGTCCTACCGTATGTTCGCGTTTATGAGGAGTTAAGGATCTTCCTTGGTTCTTGAGCCCCTCTTCTTTCTTGCCTCCCAGCCTACATTTCTGGGACCTGGATTGGTTTAGTGTCTGCGAGGCTTGAATCTGACCAGGAGGGATACGCCTTTCGGAGGCACCCGCCGATCCCCGTCTCATACGCTGATGTTGGCTTGTAAATTTTGCGGTCGGCACTTCGTTATTCTGAACAGCGCGCACCATATTGGAAGGCACAAGACCACGTTTACCATTGCATTCTCCGAAGTAAAAACCATCTTCGTCGCATTCACCATAGACCTAGTCAGTTTTGTTGGTTCAGTTTAGGGTGAAACGAATTTAATCTTCAATGTGATATTAATTCAAACAGCTTTTAAACGGCATACTTTATGGGGCATTTAGGATTTAAAGGTATTCAAAAATCTCCATAGCCAAAAAAATTGTGCTCCAAGGAAGGGTAAACTGATCTTATAAACAGATCTAAAAATGCGATAGAGGGAGAATGAAAGAATTTTGATCGAATTATTCAGAAGCGTTAAGAATAATAAGTAAGGAAAAATATAAAACCACCGCATTATACTTGCATCGATTTAATTACCTAAAAACAATGTCCTGGGTCAAATATTTTAAGGAGTCTGTTGGATAAAAAATATTTTATTGGTATATTCAGTTGGACACAGTACGCAAGACATAAAAATTTATCGAAGGAAGAAGACGCCAATGGTCGAATATAAATAAGCAGTCACGAGGACTGGTGCAATCCCCCAGATCGTGGTTCAACAAACCCCTTTCCCATTATTAGAGATGAAACTTTCACTGGGCAGAATCGTATGCTCCAAGGAGAGGGCGTATGTGAGCATTACTGTTCAGGAGAGTGTCAGCCAGTTAAAATTAACCGATTAATTATTATGCAATTGAATGAACACCAATGACAAAATCTCGTCAACTAATGACACGGACGCGGACGAACAAGCCATCAACACACCTATTATGGTCCTTGCAAGTGAATTCAGAAGACGCTAATCATAATAAGTATGCGTTTTCATGGCAAATGCACCACATAGATACAGCACCACTGTGCATCAATCAGCCTTATCTGCAACGGTCTCTAATGCTAGGGTTGGAGTGTGAAACTGATGCGTAGACGAATAAAGGTTCTTTTTACAGCGACCGCATTTGCTTCCCCAAAACCTGGTCCTTGATTTAACCCTATAGTTTTCACTGGTCCGTTTTTAGACTAATATCTGTGGTACTAATTCTGTAGGATTGTGACTGTTGCCAAAAAAACTTGTCACTGTGGCTAATATCGACGCCTCCCTAAATGCATCCCTTCATTTTTAAAATTATAAAAAGCGCATTTTATATTCAGTTGTCAGAATGCACATATTTGCTTATGGACTCTTCCAAGCATTTTAAAATTCTATTCAATTTCAATTTTTTTCGGATACAAACATACGCGAGACAATTTAAGAGACCTGTCAAACCGCGCTGTGCCTATTTAGCGTTGATGACTGATTTTGAGTTTTCTTACAATAACATTAGACTCACTGTTTTTATTACTTTTTAAGATTGCGCCTTTTTTCCTGTACCTGTTAAATAACACCTTTCTTGTTTACTGATCGTATTTGTTGGTTTAAATGTTAAATTTAGCAAACTTTTTAGTGACATAAAAGAAAGAAAGTAATGTTTTTTAATAACTCAGATATTAAGTTCATATCATTTACTGAAATTCATGGTGAATTTTTTAATAAGGGTAATCAGATAAGTAAAAAAACCTATATTTACTGGTAAATAAAAAACAGATTTTTAAATTTTCAATAATATTTGAAATTTAAGGTGAACAGGAAAGCATATCTGGATTGCAGGGCAGCGAATTCTGAAGTGCTTTGATAAAGCCAATTGTATGTTATGTCATTCAAGTTTTAATAAAGAAACGGAAATGTCTCTTTGACCTGCTTCTGAAGATAAGCTTGGTGCTAAGGTATTGTCATAATTTTTCCATATCGGCTTTTATTTGGAGGGGCTCTTTACAAATTTACGGTGATTTATCACGTTTTATCACCACATTTTATTTGACAATAGCGCTACCTTTGTACAAATAAGAATGTGTGATGCTATGCTTAACGTCTCAGACGACTTTCACTGGTAAAAGACCATAGTTTACAATAGTTCCCCATATAGGGAGGTGTACATGTTTTTAAAGAGTTTTGTTCTGTTTAGATTAGTTTTATTAAATATTCATAAACAAAACTGAAGAAACCTGCACATTTTAATCAATCAGAATTTAAAAAGTTAAATTTAGTTTAGTTTAGTCGCCTCACCCTGATAACTTGTCCTTCTCTAAATGGAAGTTCATCGTTAACAGCTCCAGGATTAGGGGACATTGTTGCTGGATCGTAGCTGTACATCGCGACAAAGAGACAAGCGTCGTTTTCGGAGCTGATTTTGCTTTCCTGCGTTCCATCTTTAACCGCTTTCTGCCCAGCGTGTAATGGGTTTTTAGATACAGCTGTGGAAAAAAAATGTGCCGTTGACAGCAGCTACATTCACTAGAGTAATTTCACGTTCCACAAAGCGAAACTATACAGAGTGCTTAAATCCATTTAACTCTAACATGCGAACGCGTGAAAAAATGTCAGTGTCAGGATAATTGGAAAAAGCAAATTATAAAACATTCATTTCCTGTTTACATGGAAAGACAGATTGCTTGGAAAGTGCTTTAATGGGAGTACTAAGCAAAGAACCTTACCAGCATAAACCGCTTCACATAAAGGTAATAAAAATTGAGAATTTTGTTTTCTTTCTACGGGTATCATTGCGAAATATCAAATCATCAAAAATGTTTTTTGTACAATAAATTCTTGTTTGGCAGTGCTGTACGATGAGTTAAATAATAACTAGAACACTACAGTTTTTCAGCATTCTGTATAAATTAACAAAAGGAATGTGATAAGGAAAAATATAATTTAAAAATAAATTCAGCTCTTATAAAAGCATTCATATTTTTACAGAGTTTGAGAAAGATTTCTTTGAGAATTCTATTTTGCTAGATGTACATTGACGCCTACAAATAAAACTGTGAATTCCACTATGCACCTAAGAAGGCGTATAGTCATCGAAAGATGGAATTTGCTGCTAAGTTTTCAGATGTTTTATCTCATCCGAAATCAAACAGGCCCCGATAAAACCTTTGAATTCACAGTGCTGCAGCATTCACAAGATGCAGTTACTACGCGATTACCTAGCACGCGTTTGCAATTAGCTGCTCAATCAATAATGTTCGTGAATATAAATAGCAAGCTATTGCAATTTTATCATTGGTACTAATTTTAAGCGTGATATTTTACTCGGTTTTTTGGTTCGAAGTCACAATACATTTTATGAATGGTGAGGTCCTTATGAATGCCATTAGACCATGACTGCGGCAGATTACAGTTCATTCACCGCTCGCGAAAATGTTACCCTTGTCGAAATTAAACTTACACCCATGGTTCTGCTTCGGTCATGAAAGCACTCATGAGGGGTCCTACCTTGCGAATCAATTTGCAATTACTATTTTTAGAAATGACTTTTTTCATTATTTTTCATAGTTTTTATTTAGTTACAGGTCTCTTTTAGATTTTTAACTCTCTTTTGTGTTTAATATATGCATTGTCTTCATTCATTTGTGTTTTGGTTGTGTTAACAATGATTTCAGTTTGTTGACTCTCTAGAATTAGGATAATATATAAATTCTGTTTTTTCGCACTTCTTTCAAACTTCAGCTTGAGTATTAACTAACATTTTGTTTATGTAAACAAGGCAATGACATAAATGCATGTTTATGAACTTCTATGTAGGGTATGCTGTCAACCGTGTCTTCTAGTATCATCCCAAAAACCCCATATTGCCACCATTTCCTTCTTACAAGCGTTCACGCTCCTACTTTCATAAGTGGGGATGCAAACGACACCGTTGTGTCCTCTCAAAAGTTATACGTATATTAAAACATGTCGTAAGTTATCAAACTTGGGCGTTACCAAATAAACAAAATGAGAAACCATCACTTGCTAGTTTTCTTATCAATTTATTAAAAGATTCTTTAGTTTATTTTTAAAGGTTTGATTGGATTTAAGTGAAAAGTGTATAGATGACATAAGCGGCAAAGTTAGGAAATTCACCCACTATGAAGTTGAGATTGACTCACAAATTTCTGGCACAGATGCCATTTTATGCAGCCATCTTCGGATTGATCGGCGTTCTGTAGGTGATCGTCTAGCCTGAAAAAAAGTGAGAAATAAGAGTAAAAGCGTTAAATAAGTATGAAAATTCAGAAATTTTAGGTTATTTAAAAATAAATATATTTGAATGGTGAACCCAAATGTGTATTTGGTGAATTAAAAACTTAAGTTTAGAGTGCGAATGCAAGCGGATTAACTTCAGTAGAGCTAAATGAAATGGCGATTGTCCTTGCATTCAGTAGTATAGGATAAAACGAATTCTGGTTATTTTAAGGAACTAGCATTCTACTTTTTCAACTCACCACATAAAGACCCATTGCTGATGAAAGAATTTAAGTTATTTTACGATGTTATGACAGAGAGTTCAGCTATATACCTTATTTTATTTATAACCAGTAAAGTTTTAACTTCAAGTACAGCAGTTGGCTGTAGCAGAAATGGTCAATGAAAATCCAAAATAACTTTACTGATTACGAAGGGTAAATTAATTAAGGAACCTCATGAAAATCTGTCAGACGACAGTATTATGATCCATACTACGATGTGCTCGGGAACTGACATACCGCAAACCTGATCCAGTTGTGCAGGCAATTACTATCCTAGCTGGACTGCTCAATAGGGAACGAGCTCTTGGTATTGGATGCAGAGTTGGGCGAAACTATCCAGACTGCGTTATAATATGTCTGACGGCGTGCGGTCTTCAAAAAATAACATGAATGGCTGCTGTCTGTCTTAAGTCTAAGTTTCTGACTCAAGCGCTCTGGAACTGATGATACCAGGAGACAAATCCTACTTCAATCTGTATCACAATGGCGTTGCAGTCACTGGATCAGCTGATGAACCCTGCGCTTGTCTGCACGGACGGATCGAGCCAGCCCCAATCGTGGTGATTCCATCCATTAACTCCAAATATTGACGGTAAATTCAACTAAGGCTGACGGGAAGATATATTTGGCTGAAATGAACACCTTCATACAGCAGGCACTAGACGTTAGTGACACTCGAAAACTCTAAAAGATCGTCCCCTGATTTGTCAATAAACCCGCTACACTTCGTGCCACTGTTCGTGAGGTGAATGGACGCTCTATTGCTGACAACTCAGCCAAGTTCGATCAATGGCGCGAGTACTTCAACCGTCTTCTCAACTTTGACGAGCAACACATTGCACCCGAACTTTCATCTGCCACGTTTTTTAATCCCTCTTCAGGAGGTGATTGAACAATCTTGGAAACAATAGGTCATTCCTGGGAAACTTGAGCTCTACTCTAATTGTATGTGTCTTCAAAAAGGGCGATAAGACAAGACGGATAAATATCGCGACAAAAAAGAGCATTGAAGTTGCTCGGTTCCTCGCTGTCATCCTTTTAACTTAATTCCAGACTCTGCGTGAATCTAGGACCAGGCTCATTGAAGTCGGATTCTGAGCTGCACGGGGATGTGCGGACCAGATATTCACGTTTAGGCGCAGCCTAGAATTTCGCCATAACTACTACCGGCCGAATATCATCTGATATGTTCACTTCACTGCTGCATTTGAGTCCGGAACTCATGATTCCCTTTGACGTTTGATGACAATAGATGGCGTACTGGCAAAAGCAATCGCCACGAACATGGCCTACTGCGGCTCAATCGCAGCACAAGTTATGGTACATAATCATCTCTCCAAAGCTTGTAATATTCGTTTTGGATTTCACAAGGTATTTTTCGTACCTACCTATTTTGTTTACCTACGGCACTGACTAAATTCTCGGGAAGGCCTAACATGAAGTTGACGGTGTTGTGTTGGCACCCAAACGCCAGCTGACGGATCGCGATATACTCTGACGATATCGTACTGCTTGCTTCAAGCTTTAATGATATGCAGTCTGTGGTAACATGGCGAATAAGATCGATACCCTAGTTGGTTAATGAATTAACATTCGGAACGGAAAATGTTTTAGAGTTGAAACCCGGACCAGGAAAAAGTATCTCTGAATATTTATTAAATAGCACCTTGAATAACTAGAGAGCTTTAAGATACCTCGGTACGAGCCAGCTGTCGAATGGTCAGAGAAAACCGAC
The DNA here is from genome assembly GCA_017591395.1 of Schistocephalus solidus. Classification (NCBI taxonomy): domain Eukaryota; kingdom Metazoa; phylum Platyhelminthes; class Cestoda; order Diphyllobothriidea; family Diphyllobothriidae; genus Schistocephalus; species Schistocephalus solidus. Next base: position 72,878 of record WEDG01012125.1, on the reverse strand, counting down.
ATTGGCAGATGAATATTGCCGGCGAAGACAAGGGTGATTGGAATAACCACTTCTGGTTTATTAGCCGTCATCAGCCAGCCACACCCAATCTCTGGTGGTGCACCATCGGAGGACCAAACCAGCGACACGTTGGTCAGAATTCTGACGCTCTAACCTTCCAAACACGGGCTCGTTGTCTTGCCAGTTTGGATCGGGAATATTGACTTGCGTTCGTTGATGAACGCTCACCAATAAATAACGGAACTCACTCGTTCCGCTCTACCTTGAGGCTCACTCTTGAGCCCCGCAATCGGCCATGAAGCGGCTAGTAGTAGAACAGACAGATGAATATTACCGGCAAAGACAAGGGAGACTGGAGTGACCATTTCTGGTTTATTAGCCGTGGCCGTGGCTCAATGATTAGAGCGTTAAACTTCTGATCATCAGTTCGCAGCCTCAATTGTCGGGTGGTGAACCACCTGGAGTTGCGTATGACTGGCTGATGATGGCTAATAAGTCAGAAATGGCCATTCCAGTCTCCATTGTCTTTGCTGGCAATATTCATCTGCCTATTCTACCACTAGTGGCTTCGTGGCCGATCGCGGGGCCACCGTTAGCGTTCAGTGAGCGTTCATCAAGGAATGCAAGGCTTACATTTTCTGACGAAACGATGCTGCTGACCTAGTTTTATTTAGGCATTGGGAAAATGTCTGTGGACCAGTTGCGACATCTTTATCGTCCCGAATATTCGATTATACCATGCACTCGTCCAGTCTTTAATTCTTTATGGCCGTTAAATTTTGAGCTACGAGCAAGAAAAGTGGGCCGGAATTAGTGGTATTAAACAGCCACTGCTTGAGAACCATCTTTCAAGTGAGTTGTCTCATTAATATTTATCTGGACTGTAATGACCTCGTTAGGTTTTCAGCTCCCTAAGAATTGCAAATAAGGTTGGCACAGGTTTTGTGGAAGACATTATGGTACTGAGCACAACGTTAGCACGCTCATATGAAACGAAAATTTGTACGGTTCTTGAAAATTATAAGAATAGCTTCGTAAAATATTGCGGAAATATAACGCGGGACAATTACTGCAGCTACGTAGTTGAGGTTACCGAAGACCATTTGACGAGAATATGCATGCTTTTAATAAATTCTAATCAGACCAGTACATTTATATGGGAAAGGGGTACAAGTTAAAACATGCGATCAATAATGTTCGAATCTTAGGAAATCCACACGTGGGATTGGATATGACTGACTGATGACATCTAATAAGCCAGAAATGGCCATTCCGGTCTCTCTTGTCTCTGTCCATACTCCATCATATGCATATGTTACTAGTCGTTATGCAACTGCCTGCAAAGGCTCTAGATTGATCCCCAGAACACAATGGGACAAGCGTGTTCCGTAACTTGATCAGTGAGCGCCCATTTCCTCATTAGTATTCTCGATCACAATAGAATAGACAACGAGCTGGCTGATGACTGGCTGATGACAGCTTCTAAGGCAGAAATGACCATTCCGGTCTCCCTTGTCTCTGTCGGTGCTCCATCACATTTTCATCTTTGCTTACAAGTGAGTTGTATGAATATGGAGATGGTCCTAAGATACAACTGAATTGGCAGCAGTGAGGGGTAGGTGGAGCAGTTCCTGTGGGAAGGTGGTGAGGGGATAGAGTGCACGGAGGATTGCATAGAATTCAGCGGTTATTGGCCATGCTAAGCACGGAGCATGGAGTAGGTTGTCTTTTTTCACACAAGACCGGCTTCCTCAACCTAATGGCAGTCGCTTTTTGTTGACGCCAACGCTGACCCATTGACTTAAGATATTTTGGTTTGACCTTATAAATCAAACCAGAGGCTTCGCTGGGGTCCAACCGATGCCTGAAATCAACAATGTGTGCAAGTAAAGAGCTGTCTATGCTTTTAAATTCGCACTTTTTCATCTATGCCGAGAGGTTTTCCCCTGTGCTTTTACATAGGCATCGGCTCGTGTGATTAAAATAACCCGCTACAAATGAGCAAGTAAATGACTAGATAACCATGGAGGTGGCATGGTCACAAGACCTATCATTACGTTTTCCATGTAAAACCGGTTTGGTTTAGAATAATCTTCAAACCCCGCTGCTGGAAAAGTTCATGAAATGGTTTGGGCATCGCGTTTGCTCAGGAGGTCACTTGCAGCATCCCCTAGAAATGTGAATTTGAGGAATAGATTTTTCTTTTCAACACTCAGTATGGCGGTGATTTGGTCTCGCGACCATAATCTTTTTAATTAATCTATCTGGATACGTGTTCTCGCAAAGCAGGTCCTGGAATTTTATAAGCTCCTCCTTGATACCGTCTACAAAAAAGATAATTTTCTAGTCCTTTGCGCCAAGCAACGTAGTAGATTGCGTTTCAGATGGATGGGTTTTTTATGATGATCAAAAAGCAGAAAACACTATTTAGGGGGGTAAGAGGTGGAAATATACACACAGCCCAGGAAGTAGCTAAAAGCTATTAGCTCGTAACTGTGTTGTGAGTATGGTTCCATTTGTAACCCCTAACTATATTACCGGCTGTCTGTTTTCAATATACTGAATATTACCCAGTTATCTCACTGTGGCTGTGAGCAGCAGGCCTAAATATTTCTATCGAGTTTCAGTCCACGCCTATTAAACTTCAAAAAAACTGATCTTCTCTAAGTTAGCAATTCATTTCTGAGGAAATTAAGAAGCAGCAGAAAACACTGTTATTAGACAAGTGAAATTCGTAGCATAATACATAATTGTTTGCACGGATATCCGGCTATGAATCTATTAGCTTATTTGAAAGTGAAAGGAATATAATTTGTTGTAAAATTTGCTATGTCCCTTTAACGTCGCGAGTTTCGCATCAGGCAATTAGAAAGTAACAAAGAAAATCCCAGAATAACTCTATGGTCTCGCAATCCTTTCAGCTATAGGTTCAACAAGAAACGCAGAATAAAATATCGTTGTAGAGAAAGGCAAGAGTGCTTATGAACTGAACTGTAGAAAAGGAGTTTTGATTTATTTCTAATTTACAGAGAAAATAAACAAGTCTTAGATAATGTATTTGTTAAAAACTGTTTGTACAGAAATTAAATAGTTTCTGTAGTGAGTATTGAGAGTTCAAAAGGATTTCATGACGTTTTGTAGTGTGCTATCTATACACAAAATGTAACGCCGTTGATGAGACGAAGCTAACAGAAACGGAATCTATTGAAAGTATTTATTTATTTGTTCATGATATTTGGGTTCAGGTTCACGGATAAATGATATGCAAATGCCTAATGGTCAAACGTTCCAAATTAATCTGAAGTCAGGGAGAATGCGATTTTTGGCACTGAATGGTCGCCATACTGTGATAATGCCTCCTGATTTAGCTGGTATAACCTGCTACGTATATATCCTTGGTTCGTGATAGCAACTGTTTCCTTGAACACCGAAACTTGACATTCGCGTTCAAAATATCGCTGTTTAACTGCCAGAAACTTTAACTGGCAAACCTCAATGTAAATTGGATAACCTCTGCCTGTAAGCGGATTGGCTCGCGTAGTCAATTCTGCAACAGAAGCTACTATCAGCTCCTAATATTAGGAACTTCTGTAGGTTATTGCAATCACTCATGATCATAATCATCATACATGAGCATGAGGCCTTCTTCGTCGATGATACAGAACTCTGGGCAGGTCGGGGTAATTTGCGAAGGAAAATATCGCACGGATGTGATAACACTGGCAGCGCGATCTATATGTAGCTCATGCCTTCTGATGTAAAAGACCCTGGGGTCATAGCGTTAATAACTGTCAACGTTACAATTTCTGGTCTATTTAATGAAATACTACTTGAAATATTGAAATGTCATTTCGATTAGACAGGAATACGTAGATGGTTTAGCAAGGGTGATTATCAGCCAGCACAAGCAGATGTTTCAATCACCACCTACACTCATTTCTTTTGGTAACGCAGTGACTATTTAATAAGAATTAATTTTTCTTTACTTTCGATGCCTTTAGAAATTCGAATATATTATATAGAAAACATATAAAACAAAGAAGTTGCTTTTACTTAGTTGTTTGCAACTTAACTGTTATTTAAATTATATAATTGAACAGTGGTTCCTATCGGTAAGAATATTTATTGTAATTATCAGGTTTATTTGCGTCCGTTTGTACAGCATTATATCTGCCTGCTTCTGAATTTTGCTTTTCCGTTCGTTCGGAAACTTCAGTGCAAGGGAAAGTGTAGTTTTATTTCAATATTTGTTGACAATTACCAAATATTACACCAAATCATACCTTTTTGATGAATAAAAATCGGAAAATGTAATTTTTTACAGAATAAGTATAGAAAAAATATTATTTTGCATGTTTCCTAAAAAGTATATTTAAACTTGTGCCCCCTGAACGGGCTGGGTTGTAGATTTTCTGGACAAAAACCGGTGCCAATAAATGTTGTGGCAAGCGTTCCTGATATTGAGCCCCCATAACAAATATTGAACACGGGTGATGCGTGATGGCTCGCGTGAATGCAGGCTCGTGCCGCACCCGCCATCGTAGTCACATATGGCTCAGATGCAGACGTGATGGCACGGTCAGGAGCGTCTCCGGTCACACCAACCACCTGCGCCTGACAGCGTCAGTGGTCTTCTTGACTCTGTCTTGGTAACGGGCACGGTCGGGTAAGGGAAGAGAGAGTACCGTAGCTGTAGCACAAGTCTGCTATCACTTAAAACTAATAAGCGCACAAGTCACCGTTCCTGCACCACCCTATTGTGGTGAATACGGTGAACATAGTCGAAAACGACGGTCAAATTGTCGACATTCAAAGTTAAATGGATCGGAATCAGTATGAAAACCCATAGTACTTAAGTATTCAATTGTTTTCAAAATGTATGTATTTAGGCGGTCTTAAAAAACTTCATTGAAAAAAAAACTGTTTTACTGTACTGAATTATGCTACACGATGATCGAGCTTAAAAAACCACTCAAGTAATTATTTCCTTTTGGAGACTCATTTCAGATTTTAAGTTAACGGTTCCGGAGATAGGACACCTACTGTAATTTCGGTACTCGGTATGTGGGCGTTGGGGGCAGTAGCAACGCACGCAATTAGGTGAGATGTCGCGTCATTAAAAGCATTGGGATACGTTAACCAATGTGAATGTTAATTGCGGACACATTGCCGCATCGCGCAGAGATAAATAATTCACCAACGAGACAAGCAATAATGCTTATGATGCCGAGCGAGACTTAAAGGTCGCTCCTGACAAGAGAAGCTTTTTTCTTTTACATTTTGGATAACTACCATATGGCATATGAATTCATCGCATTGTACTACTAATATTTCATTATAAGCCTTGGAATGAAAAAGAAAAAGCCAATGGTTTCCGACTCTGACTTCTTAATTGTGTTGAGTTAATTCGTTTATGTAATTCCTTGCATGGGCTATCGTTGGGCCGAAACATCAAACTGTTTCCTGTGTCTCCTCTGAAAGTTAATGCACGTTTAGATGGACATTGGCTTCTGTTGTAGTATTATTATCAAAGTTTTTTCCAAATCGCCAATTCGAATTCTACTAAGGAGAATTGATGGATATTTTTGCGGCGCTTATTTTACCTTGTGAGCTTCAAAAGGGGGCATGCATGCATGCGGTAGGCAGCCTAGAAAACAAACCCTTGACTAAAAAATGCATGTATTTTAAATAGATTTTGAAAAAGCTGGTGGAGTGAGCATACGTTTTCCTTCGATAAATTCTTGTCAAGCCTGTAATTTTATACTGCTTTGTAAAAAGTAAAATATTCTGGCAAGTAGAAAACTCGTGCTGTGGGTAGAGTTTTGGGAAGGAGGGGTAAGGAAACGCAATTGTAGCCAGTGTTTCTTGATAAGCGTCATGGGGGGTGGTTATCGGGAAGATAAATATATGCGGGTGGAAATTCGCCTGTTCTTTCAAATCACTCAGTAACTAGACTTATAATGGGACGTACAGAAATAAATATGAATATTTGCCTAGCTGCTGACGGACGGCCTCTTATTCATCGTTTAAACACCCAAATATTTTAAATGTTTTGGAGGCCACTTTTGTTTAATTTGAGGCTTCAGTTTTTGCAAATACCCTCTGAAAATTTATTAAATGAAGTTGCTCACTGGGTTAAATCTAAAAATAACTGCATTTCTTTGAAAAATTGTCACGCCTCTGTTCCTTAGCGGAACGCGCGTTGTAAAACAGCCGATGCTTTCTAGATGGAAATTGGCACCATGTCTTTACAGAGTAAATTCCCCTTTCTTTACTTCATGATGCCAAAGAAAATAAGCATTTTTATATTCTACTCTTAAATATTATAGTGACTTATTTAACACCCAGTATTACAGATCTCTATGTTGTAAACAGGATAGGAATTTTTCACGTTGATCAGTCTCATAAGGGTGTGTTATCTGCTTACCACACAGATATTCAGCGTCAAACAACTCTGCTCCCGCATTGTTCTGCCGAGTGATAACTTCTTTTTTAATTGCATGTTTTCTTCATTATACGTACATATAAATTTTTCAATATTCTTCCAGATGATAAGGAGAAGAAGAGAAATAAAAGATCCTTTACTGACACCTGGATGCTTTGTTTGTCTGACATCCATTTACTCAATCTTCAAATATCTGACTTTGCCTTGCCTCATCTGAATGAACGATGATAGATATGTTTTGACTTTACAAGTTAATGATTGTCGCACTCTATATTATAGAATATGCACCATTATACATAGGGTGACTTGAATCACCTGCACTTCGCAGTCAATTAAAAAGGTTTTATAATTCACTCCAACAATTTCCTGGACCTCGATTGTTTTGTATATACGCAAGAAGTTATTTTGCACTTAGATATAATTAAACAATGTATTGTGTGTATTTTGCCAAAACGCGATCGCCAATTTATCCTGGTATTGTTAATTAGTTTAAATCTTTGTGGTTGCAACTTTTACAGCATAAAAGAGTCCAGTTGTGAACACATACATCAAAATCCAGAGAAAATAGTCCTATATTTGTAGTGAACCCCCACCATATTGAGACATAAAAAGTATTTCGTTACTAATTACCTTCAGGTGATCCCTTGTCGAGTAACCATCATCGTGTCCCGAACTAACATCGGGAGACGTCCGCCGGCTTGGTCGCTCATTCATGGTCCATCTGTAGGGAGAGTTTCGCCTGTGGTGCCTTGATTGACCATGAGGCGAGACGCTTCGACTGCGGGAAATGGACTGTGGCACTGTGAGACCGATTGGGAAACGGGACTTCTGGCCTACTCTACCGAGGCGTTCGAAGTATGCTCTTGATACTCCCTCGTCATTTGAGGAGGAAGATAGGCAAGAGATGAAAGCATTCTCGTTAACACCCGACCTACTAGGTCGGAGGTGTCCACCTCGTCCAAGTGACTTGCTCCTTCGCATCGCATAGCCCATTCCTGGGACGTATGTTCCAAGATTGGCCTGGCTTTTTACCGCCGGTGCTTTGTGCAGCCTACATGCATGTCTTCTCGGGTGTGAAGCTGCAGACAACCGATAGGGGTAGTCCAAGTCATTCTCAAAAATACGGCCTCCCTGCCTGATATCAAAACTCGACCGAGCCGGTCCAAATGGACGTATACGAGCCAGTACTCTGGGATTCATATGGTTAAGGTGATGAATCCGATAGGAACTCAATGCCCGTGCTTGATGATCGTGAACTATCTCAGATTCAGTGCTCTCTGTGGAGGGGAAATGTTGACTGCGGCTTTCCCTTGTCATGGAGTAAAAATACTTTTGAGAGGGGTTTTCGTTGTCATCTGACATCGAACGTGTTGGACGGAGACTGCGACCCTCTCTGTCGAAGCCGTAGGAGTCTGGGTAATTTTTGACATGAGGCCTTGAGAGAGAGTACGGCCGCGGTATGCAATCAGTATATCCTGAGGTGGCCATGTAGGGGCGCTTGCTATGCAGTCCATAACTGCTATGTAGAGAACTATGTCGCAGAGGTGAAATTCCACGCGCAGATTGATACTTCCTGTCATCAAAATAGTCGCAATGTGAATTCCGGTCTGAATGTTTGAAGGAATCACTGAAACTATATTGTTGTAGTTTTCGTTCCCGCAGAAGAGCCTGCAATAGATAGGTCAATTAAATAGCAACCAACAGCGGGATGCGAGCTTAAATTTATAAAAATAAACTTCTTCCTAGCCAGAATCATAAGAAAACAAATTTTGACAGGCTAGCTAACAATATTGCGATCTTCAGTAATTCAACTTCAATAACAATATAAAAGGTTGTAGCTACCAGGTCCAAAATCAGGTGATCAAACGGAAAATTTAACTTCCGAGTATTCTTGACATAAGCATGTTCCTGCAAAGGTAACATCACCGGAATGTCAATTTACCATACCCAAGCAGCCTTTTGTCACAGGCAGGAAGACGAAATTAGATTTGAAGTTCTCTGGGGATTAAGACTATTAAACACTTCTATTGGATGCACCTGCATGTCTTTTTTGAAGTCCCTAGAGCCCCTCTTCAGTCGGTGGGGGGCACACAGGCAAATACATGAGAATGGGAGTTGCGCGATTTAAATACCTCAATATCCAGGAAAAATATTGCTTCATGAAATTTATCGCCACGTTGACCCTGTAATGCCGTTTGAAACAGTTAATACCTAAATCGAAAGACAAGGGGACACATTCAGATAAAGTGTGCCTAAAGAAAAATAAGGTTTTTTATAGGCCGAAGAATCTGCGTTTATTTTTATGATCAAAGTACAACTTACAACAGCCGTCTCTTTGTGAACGTGTTAGATTTCTCTTGGTAAAGTTTTTGACTGACGTTATTCATCCACATTGTGTTCCGTGAAAACTCGCAGTTGTAATTAAACAGTGGGTTTTCCGAAAATGCGATGAAAATTATGCCTTGGGCAACATATGTTACTTCAATTCAAAATTTAAAAATCCGTGTGGCCTATATTACATACGAAACTCGACTTCTCAATCAATCAGATAACCAAATTGTTTACAAAGTGAAACAAATACTTAATTGTAACTAATAAGCTGTATAATAGGTTTTCTACCCAAAGGTGTGAACGTTTCTATTCGGGCGCTTTGAAGTTAACTTTCCATTACACATTCATCAACGTTAACTTTTCGTAATATGCAATTAGTATGGACTAGTTGTTCATTCTCCTATTCGGAGCAGCTAACGTGCGTTCTATTTACAGCTTTATAATTATTATAGCTTGAACTTCCGTGTCTTTAATGCACAAAACACTTACTGACATGGCTGGAATGATATCTGTGATATTTACTATATACACGTGTAAGCAAATATGCAATATGCCTGGTCACCGGTTGTTTTAAGCAAAAGTAAGTAGGCGTATTTGCATTCACACCAATTGTGGCAATTTAAACTCTCTTGTCAGAATGTGGACCGTGTTCTGGTGGTTTCCAATGCGGCGTGCTAATATGTTAAATATGCCTTCAACGTTACCTAATCGTATATATTTTGAATTAGCCTACTAAGTAACAATTATGTAGAATTATATTCGGGTGTGTTTCTATGAAATTGAGAAATATTTTAGTATTTTGACTCAAAGTAATGAGCACAGTTTCTTCTAAAATAATTTACTGGAAAATCTGGATTGAAATGGTACGGTTAGCTCCCTTCATACGCAATCCAATGTTCGCTGGAAATAAAATTGTAAATCAATTTCAATGTCAATTCAGACTTGCAAACCAACCAATGATCATTCCATTGAACATCCGATGCTATACTGGCATAAATGCATGTTCTGTCTGAAAGCGCAATTAGATTTTATTCTAGAATTCAAGTAGCAATTATCGACGAGGTTGTATTTAACTTCTAAATTAACCAATGTTTGAACGTGCCAGATGTTTTTTTACTTCCAAGCAATGTTAAAGCCCCCAGCAATTTCCTCAGCTTCTACTGGATACAATTATAGCAAGCTGGGTCATAATGGATTATTGATGCATTAGCGCCAATTCAGCTGCAGGAATTATTTTGAATTTGAAATCCTTCCTGTTATTTTTGAACACCAAGATTGTATTTTTGTTATATTTTGCTGTCGCATCTAGACTGTATAAGTTAAATTTTAACTTTCACTTCCTTTATGACTTGTGCTATAAATTTTGGAAATTTTTTTACTATGATTTTATGCATGCATGAACAAACTAAATCTCACAGGCTTGGGTGCTAAACAGATACGTTGATGTTAGGACTAGAAGCTCTGTTTTCTTCCATGTTTATACCTCAACTGACGTTGACCTTCATGAAAATGTATCTTACTCTTCTTAAAAAAACTAAACATTATGGTATTTAAGACGAAGCAATTTAAGAAACAGGCTGTCAAATGGTGTATTTCGGAAGAAAACACAAATTAACTAATTTCTCAGGAAATACTTGTTCCTTGTGGATCTCACTCAGTGCCGAAAGAAGCTTAAGGACCAGTGAGAAAGTCTATTGCGCATGTACGACAACGAAATTTCTTAAAAGAGGCACGGAAATATGCTCAACGGTGTTTAGTGTACTTCAAACTCATCAGGCCGAAATATGCAGGGATCTAACCATACTAAATCATTTTAAACTATTGGTTTGCATTTTATGTGAAGGTAACGATTTTTTCTTTTCTTTTTCGTGGAACGTGCATGCATACGTTTTGCAGATACCTGGCATTATTTTTCTGAAATAAAACGTCTAACTCACAAACCGTAAAATTATGTTGAATGCTGCCATTAAAACGTATAAACTATTGGTTGGTAGAGAAACTGTTTTCCACGTCGAAAACCACGATTAATTGACCCATTTTCAAAAGAGGTTAAACGGTTTCGACATATTTACACAAAAATGGTTTGCTGCCTAATTGGAACTGGGTGTAAGGCCAAAATTTCATATTCTTATAAAAATAAGCTGGGGTTTTCTTTAATTTTTCCATTGTTTTGGGGAATCTTTATAATGCCCCTGACGTAGGCTTTGCAATTTACCCATTTTGGCAGTAGCGTGCCGTGGATACTTTCATTTCCTTGACAGATTTAAAGTAAATTGGATTTATTCGAATAACTGCCTGTGGAAAACAGATTCATCAAATTTAATTTGAACTTTTAAAACTACATATAGAGAGTTGATGATCAAATGCTCTACTTTGTGAAAACAAAATTTAATATGGCCATCACAATATCGTCCACATATTCTGATAGGCTATTAAGCCCATATGGAAACTGGCAACTGTTTGATATCCTGGGACAAATTCCTGTGTTTTCGTTCGACTTATAGAGAGCCAAGTATAAGTTCCAAAAAACATGGACAGTGGTGTTTGTTATTGTGATTTTTGCAAACATATGAGATTTTTGTTGAAGACAGAAGATCTAAGCGCAGAAAAAAATCCTACCTTAGATGATGATAAAATGTTTTATAAAGTTTCGGGCGTTTTTTAAGGCATATGTCCAGCTTTTTCAAAAATCCGCATGCAAAGACATCCTTTAAATAAGTCCGTGCTACACAAGGACAACGAAATCACCTGCATTTTTTTTATAAAATAAACTCAAATTTCTGAAGCCAGGTATCACCTGCCAATAATAACCTTCAATTATGCAGAGCGATAAGGTCAAAACTAGAAAAGTAAGAACTGTAGTATAAGTTAATACTCCTCTCTGGCCCGCTTGAACCCACAATTCGGTCTTGGGAAACACAATCGCATTTATTCAAGCATGGTAAAGTGAAGAAACTGTGAAGGCTAAAACAAGAAATATTTTTGAGACGTTTTGAATTCTCAATTGAGTGCATCAACTAAGGCAGCCACAGATAATAATGATGGACGAAGAAGGTACGCAGTACTTGGAGAATACATTTGCCATAAAACAGCATAACAATCGAGCGTGAACTAGCCGCATTTGGATTACCAATCACACACTATTAGCTGGGAAGAATGATGCAAGAAATCAAATTGTGGCTCATAAATGGGACCCGGCGACGCCTGCAAGTGCCAAAAACTCACCTTCAGAGGTGATAGCCATGTTAACAGTCAGCTACTAGGGTTATGGTTCCCCTCTCCGCAGTCCATGAACAATTACACGCAGCTCCCCTTTTCTATTCAGTACTGAGACTGATTGAGCCGTCAGTAACTGACCACGCGTAGAGCGCACGGGCTCTGACTGCTGCCAGTGGGCATGTCAGCAACCTAAATGGCAGAAGGGTGTTTACACACTTAATGAAACTGCATCCATGAGCGGTGGTGGTTCGAGCAATCCAACCATCATCATAGCAAGTACAAAATCACATTTTTTTAGTGGTAGCAGTAGGTAGTCGCATAATAACTGCATTTTGTACATACTGCAGTCCATATGCATCCATCACCTTCAGTCGTTTCTGTCCGTGATAGCGAGTTCGACTGTGAATCCGAAACAAATATGAAGATTAGTAGAGGATTTTGGCAGATTTTAATTATTCCTTTGACCCACTTGTGAAAACCTTTGTGGCGTCTGTGGGATTCAAACCCACGCCAACAAGGGGAAGGCTTAAGTACAGCCAACGCTTTTACCACCTGAGCTACGAGGCCCCACCAGGAGCCGTGTGATTAATCACACTTGCGTCAAGTTACCCGCTCAGCCTACTGCAACGTATGGAATCCACAAATTCTGAAACAGTAAGCCGACTGCCCAAGCAGGATTTCATAAGCACTCAATCTACCATCCACCAGATGACTACCAGGCAAAATACATAAGTAGAGGATTTTTGGCAGATTTGAATAATTCCTTTGACCCACTTGTGAAAAACTCGGCGGCCTCGGTGGGATATATATTTTCAATAGCATTTTCTCTTCTCAACATTTTCTTTCAACTCACCTTTTCGAATGCATTTTAACCTTGTTCTTCAGTGTTCAATCATGGCTGAATGAGCACCCAATTAGTGGGGAAAGTGATTGGGAAATTGAACAATTTTCTGTCACAACCTGAACGTGATTCATTGGCTATGATTGTTTGGATGAATGGGCGGTTTCAGGAAAAATTAATTCAAATTTTATTTGATTACGTTTGCTTGATTGTGTGTAAAATCTTTTTAAAAAAGATTGAAGGGAAATATGTGCATTATTTAACTCCTCCCTGATACTCTTTGGCTACTTAAATTATTATTCTGACTTCTAAAAAGCTGTGATTTTCGGAAAGCTGCGTCTCTCGCCTAATTTTGATTTCTTCGCGCTGGAACGCATAATGAGAATTTCTCCTTTTTAAGCCTGGTTTATGTCATGTGAAGCCTAATGCCCTATTCCCAATCACTACCAAGAATAAAGCTAGTTTTCTTCCGCTTTTGTGTTCCTTAAGTAGGAATATACACTAAATATGAATGCTCATTAGGATATGGAAAATACTTTATGCAAAAACATATGCTTTGAAAACTATTCCATTAGTCTGGGCATCAAGGTACGTTCTTGTAGCTTCTACCACTAGCATTTTGACTTCTCGAGTAATTGGTATTCTCAATAACGTTCGATATCGAATAATTGTTCAAAGCTGTTGTGGTTCAGCGTATATTTCGATAAAACCTCACTTACAACCATAAACGATTTGGTATCATTTTAACTTATCGTAAACAGTCCACCTTTTGGTCATAAAATAATTTATAGGTAAAGGATTTTGTGTTAGCCTGTGGTTTTGCAATGTTATGCCCCCTAAACGGGCACGTGGTAGATGCGTTGGACCTACATGGGGGCCACATCAGGGCACGGCATGCGTTATTCGGGTTGCGCTCTGCCAACAAATGCCGAACATGGGAGGTATGAGGGCACGCCTAGGGGTGGCTAGGACTTAGGGGACCCGGCCGCGCCAGCCACTTGCGTCCTCTCCCGCTTCCGGTCTTCTTGACTCTGTCTTGACACCGGGCTCAGGTGGGGGAGGAGGAGAGAGTACGGTAGCTGCAGCGCAAGGCTAATATCACTTAAAACTAATTCAAGCGCAAGTCATCGTCCCTGATCCACCCTTCCATGGAGCATACGGTAGACATCGTCGGACTACGACGGTCAAACTATCGGTTTCGCAATTTTAAAATCTTCCACTGACAAAAATATTTAAATAGATCGAAAATAAATATGATCGTATCAAAGCCATTTACACAAGTTTAAATTAAATTTGATACCTAATCCACATGCATCAAAGTCCACAAAAACTCTTTTGTCATATAGTTGCATAAATTTATCGTAAACATGACATGACTTTCAGCTACCGCTTATAAGCTAGCGAAGGGAGAGAGATCGTAACATTAGTCCGCCGTAACATACGGTAGAACTGGAAAATTCGGCAGGTAGTTATGGGGTTGCATGGTCAATTTGTACCTCTTATTAGAAAAAATGGTTATCTTTATCATTAAAGACAACACTGCACACTGGATGCATGAATTTACATTTTTGTGCGGTCGGAGTTATTGAGGCAAAGGGGCTTAAAGCCTGGGCTGGTCTGTTTCAATTGGTAAACTTTAGGGTACTGCTTTAGTCTGTAAGCAGATCTCTGGCAAAATTTAGCCGCATGCCAGCGCTTCCAAGAATCTACCAATTATTTGTGCATACACAGTGCTTACCTCTGCTGAGTCGAGCGCATCCGAGGTTGGACTACTGGTTCGGGCTGCAGGAGATATGTGAGCTGCATCCACATGCAGAACGCTTGTGGTCTCATCGCCTGAATCTGCGTTATCCGAACGTTCCGCGTCCATACCTGGTCTTTCGATTTCAATTGTGACAGGTTGTCTTCGTCTGAGATTGACGCAGGCAACTGCGGCGCTTTTTTCGTTCTATCGAAATGAAATCGAAAGGCCTTTTTATGAATGATTACATGAGACATTTAGTAGTAGCACATAATTTGAAACATTTTCTTCCTGAGATAAAGATTTGTGTTCGGAAGAAAATGATTATGAAGAAATTGTGTACCAGCTTTGTGAGAGCATCATTGAATTATGATTTCTCTTGGTTTTCCTTATACTAAATGGCTGGAGATAAGTCCACAACAGTTCCTAGTAAAAGTCAAAAAAGGATAGCAAAAAATTCAAAAGATAGTTAAATTGAGCTTTCATATGTGAACTATATTATGGAAGAAAATACGTCAAAAATGACAGGGCGAATGAAATGTTAGTTATGTTTTCACTTTTCTGGAATAGGACCAATAAGGACTGGCAAACTACAGGTCATGAACATATACGCTCCGGAGTTTTAGAACGAAGTCCCATTTGTAACATTTTAGCAAAATGGCATCTACAGCTGCCGATCAGGCAATTTAAAGACAGGGGACATCATACGATACTTTAAATAAAGTGCTTAATTTTTAACAATGGAATTGTACTACATTGAAATAACTTTAGTCTTAACTAGTTTTTTTATCCAGTGAGATGAAGTCTCATGAGGTCAAGATACAAAATAAGTACCTTAAGCTTGCTTTAATAAGGCGTAGGTATTATGACGTCAGTATCATAGAGGTTCATTGCGTCCGATAAATACAAAACGTGGAGCTCAAATTCTTGATTACGTACCGAGCTTTGCTTCTTATAATTACCATGTAATTTAAAACTAATCAGAAACATTGAGGTGTGTATTAACCTTTGAGAATTCCAACATTTCAAGCCAGCAATTTTGACTGAGTTTTATAATGTTTAAGTTCCCCTTTGCTTTGCTCCTATTGACATTTTAGTGCACGCTCAAAATAGAATTGAAGATCGACTGGATGAAAATAGTACGACAGGGTTTTAACTGAAGACTTATATGAGGTCAGTGTTTTCAGTTATTGTCCCTCATTAACAGCGTAAACGTCCCGTCTCCTGTAGCAAGAAATTGGAGGATGCTGATCTTGGCACGTATTCCGCCCACCTGAAACTGTTCGTCTCAAGGTTTATTGATACTACATATACCAAGTTCGGTAAGGCTTACCCACAAATACATCAGAATGTTTAATTGTCTTACGTCTATGTCTAGCACTTCTCTATCTATTTGAATAAAATCAGTGTTTATATTTTATAAGAAGACTAGGTCATGTACATACATTTCGTAGAGCAATCAACACAAACTGCTCTTACGACATTCGCATCTTAATAGAAAAAATGTCACTTGCTAAAGGCGAATAAAACTTTATACATGAAAATTTCTGGAAGTCACATTCTACAGTTATGGCTGAACGCTGTAATTTTCTTCAAACTTCCCGTTTTGTGCATCTGCAAAGCTCATCTTTAATCGTTATATCAGAAGTCTTAATTAAATATTTTTGTACACGACTAGTTTTGTGATATTCCTCCTAAATGTTTGCAAGCACCTATAAAACCTTTATGAAGAAGTCAGAATTGTTGACGGATTATTTTGAAAACAAACCAAAATATAGAAAATATTTGTGAAATCCCTTGTTGATGTTGATTTCCTTCACAGACAAGGCAAAACTATTTTATGCATGCCACTCTTTGCATTGTTTCTGGTTGGTTTACGCTTACAAACATTCTTATTTGTAACTCTCTGAAATAAAAACAAGATCTTCGGCGTATAAAATTGTGCGCGCAAATTCAGCAAACAAGATCAGTGGCACGTCGGCTATTCCTGTTCTAGTGTAGCGGGATACACTAGCCGAACAACTAGGCGTCTGGAGAAGAGATTACGTGAATGCCTACCTGCCTGGCTGGGTATAGGAGAAAATCGATAAATTAAGAGTTCAATTCTCGCACATTTAATCAATACGAATAACCAGGTTGACGCGACAGGAGCCTTCTAAATTATTTATCGGGTACCAGCACACTACTCTAGAAGCATACGCAAACGGGTCCACTCAACATCCGAGGCCGTGGCGATTCGGATAGTGGAACTTGCGCTATGCCAGCAGAAGACGTTGATACACGCAATCTGTCTTCCCCCGGCCGTCTCCAAATGGTACTAACACGCCGCCTCCTTGCCTGACAACGGTCACACGCATTTGACTTACAGACCGCGCTCTCAGTGAATGCCTCCCCCCCCTCTGATCCCCGCTCCAACATCCTCAACATGCCAATTCTGTCATGCAAGCGGCGTGGTGACGAAGAGTATAATCACCAACACCCCCCCGTCCTCCTGCCCACGCGCACACACAATATACATATAAACACTGCATATAGCTCATGATTCCATTCCCTATGTAATTGCAACGAACTGATTATGAATTACTGAAAGCATGTGTTTGCCAAATGACTTTTCTTTCAAAACCAAAGCAAGAAGCCGATGTGCTACCAAGAGGCATTGCACAAAAATAATTTGGACAACTATGAGAGTGATAACAGTGACACGTTTTGGTTTTCTTCTAATTCACTGGTGTTGGTGTCGGCATTTCTGAATGAATTCCGATAGTCTTCTATTGTCCCTGAGAGGACGCTTAAAATAGATACAGAACACATGCTAGAGCTTGCTGTGGTTATGGTTTGAAAATAACTCATACAACAGCCGGTAAAAATAGATGGCTATCCATGCACCCAACAACCAAATATCTTCAAATGTTTACGATCTGGCTTATAAAATCACCCACAGTGATATATTTTCGTGAGCTATTTTAAAATCAAGTCTTCTTATCTTCTTTTGAGGGTATGCAGTGGATAAGAAGACTTAAACAATTGTACGTCAGCCATTTTAATGAAGAATATCGTTTAAAATATGATTAATAGCAGGGTATTTTTGGCCCTGAACTGAGACCTGCTTAAATTTGTTACTCCTGGCTAGTCTTTCCGATACCATAGATTTCTAACTAAACAAGACTTAATTCTGCAACCATATACAGGAACTATAAAGGTGTCAATGAGACTGTGAAATAAATACATTCTAGAAGTGACGATCTAAATAAAAGGCAAGAAGTTGTTCATGTATTGGTACTTCAGTCGAACACATAAATGTATGGAAAGAACTCGCACGTACGTAGCCCGTTATAACAGATTAAATTAGATACATAAATACAAATTCCACATTGAGCAAGAATGACCAGATTGGTTAGCAGATTCCCTGACACGAGGAAAAATCTACAGGTATCATAGACTGCGTGCTCACATGTCGACTTATAGGTTATCTCCTTCCGGTTGAGCCTTTAAAATAAATCTTCATCTGTGTCATTCTACTTCCTTCAAAAAAATCTTACAAATTGCAAAAACAAAAGCCTAGCTGTGTCAATCTTATTTTGATAAGAAGGTCTTGTTTGTATTTGTTTATAAGGAGAGTACATGTCTAGACATACTTAAGGAGTTGTTCTATTCATTTGTACTTAAGTTACCTTTGAACAAGTACGAATAAATTAACGCTGCCTTAGCAATGGATGACTTTTTTGTTAAAAATGAGAAAGACGTTCACAATTTCATCAGTAGCAATTTTCTTATGTACTCTCATAGATAGGGACAGTTTTTTAGCCCATTGACATATCTTAAGGTGTCGAATATCATGTGAGCAAAACTGCATACCAAATGACTGAGAATTTTCACAAAAAATCATACATAACCTGAAGCTCGTATGACGTTATTTCTCTTAAGGGGCTTTATTTTGAAAAAAATGAGGCTCGACATTTTTCTTTGAGTAATACAATTCAGGCGCACAGAAAACTTCCGCTTCCTGATGTATCCAGGCAGTAGGAGGAATACCAGAGCATAAAGGCTCGATAAGCTTTATCAGTTTTCATCATGGCAGTAGCACCTAAACATATCTGAATTTGTCCGTTTAAGACCGAGATTTGTGGGCTCTATCGGCTGCGCAGCGTGTAGCATATGTTTATTACTTTTTTTCATACACAGTCTTTATTAGGATTTGTTAATTATTTTCACTTGCATTTAACCGCTGTATTTAGACAAAGAGTGCCTTCACGAAAGAAAGCATTTGTTCCTCTAGTATGCACCCAACGCCTCCTCTATGATCTAAGTAGCTTCATGTGTACCACTGGGCGCGAGGTGCAAATTTCTCCATATTTCGTCCAGAAAGCGACAAGCAAGTCCGGGCTTTGGCAGCGTCAGAGTCAACCGAAATGCCCACTGACGTACTGGCAAGAAACCCATTGGTCCACTGCGTGAGGTGATATAGACGTAGTCGGGTGAGTGCGCGTTAACGCTCGACTGGGTAGCGCTTGCTGCAGGCGTATTCTGGATTGGTTTACGTGGCTGTAGAAGCCAAAAAGTAGGCGCGAGGGAATGGCCGACTTTTGGTTTGTCTTCTTCCGCGTTTTTGACAGCCAGTGAGCTATCTCATTGTAATAAAATGGAAACACGCAAATGGCTGCATCGAACACAAACGCCAAGGAATGGATAGAAAGGCGTTTAAAAATAAAGAACTGTATCAAGAAATTGTAACAATAGAGAAGGGAGTCTACCGTTTGTTAATTTGTGCCTTTTGCGATCAGTATCAATGACATTGAGCAGACGCTTGCCTTGAATTTCAGAAATTGATTAAGGTATACACTTAGGACGCTCTAACAAATCATATTCTGGAAGGAAACTGAGCGTGCTGTTAGTGCGCTTTGTAAGGTTCAGACCATTTACGTCTAACCAGAATAGAAAGATATGGGTCGAATGAAAATGCTAGCATGCTTGGCCTAGTGGGACTACTAAGGTAAATAGCTTGACTTTGATCAATATTGACGTGTCGCCGAGTTTTGGAAAATTAGAAGTAGCATAACATTGATTATGACAAAGTAAAGATAAATCAACTGAATAAGCTATGCTTATTAACCGGCTGCAACGAAGTGTGACAGCAAAACTATATTCAAAGTGAAGTTCGGATAACATTGCGTTAAACCATGATTGTATCCTCAGTCGAATATGAGTACCCATGTATAAAAAGTTTTACATTGGCGTTTGTCTCGCAAGCGATTGAGTAAAATATTATGCCTGATACATTATTCCCTAGAGATCAGGTCACGAAATTCACAAGAGGTCTAAGGACCAAGATTTATTACATTTTGTAAAAATACCCCCCACAAAAACGATTCTTTTTTTATTTTTCTTATAACAAGAGAGGGGCACTGTAGCAGGTAGAGACGTGATGTTGTTGCTTATTCGATAACCGTAGACAGTGAGCCGCACTAAATTTACAGAGACCCATTTGGCGTCGCAGGACAGAAGTGATTTGCTTAGTCAAGCAGTTAGTGTATGCGTTTGAACCTTTTTCCTTTAAATGAGTGAGTCCTGTTCTTATCGATGCCAAAACAGCCGTCTTCGCTACGTGGGTTCTAAGTCTGCACTGTTGATGATGCAAAATAATTCAAATATGATGTTATCTTATTTCTATTATTGTTTGCACTGCCACTGAGTTTTAGGCCTTTGAGTTTAGCTTCGGTTTCGAGCAGTAATATATTCCTATGCCACATAAACCGGCCAAAAAATGAAGACAGACACGAATTAGAAATGCATTTTATGAAGAATATCTGGTTGTACTTTGAGTAAAAACTGCTAGTATAAAAGGGGTTTTCACTTACTTCAGCACCCTTATAAGCGGATTTAGAACTCTTTATGTGATTTTAATGTTCGTCAAAAAATTAATCTTAAAGCCTAGACAGCTTGTCCACTATTCTAATATCAAATTGTTTGTGTGATATCAAAAATATATCGGAATTGTTTCCAGTTTCAAACTTTTAAATAGAAATGTGCAATTAAAATCAAGATGGAAATGTAAAGATGTTTATGTAAAGTTTATCCATATATCAAAGATTGTGGGTTTGAACTATGGCATTACAAGTTGTCAGTGGCTATTGTTTGCACACTGTGCTCCAGTCCCGAGAGTCCCGTAATTCAAACAGTTTTAAAGGGACAGGAACTCAACCTAAGCCTTCACCATGTACCAGTACACATTTTTGCAAACTTTCGTCCTCAGGAAGTTAAATCATAAGTATATCAATTACTCTGAGTACCCTTTATTGTTATCTTTGATAATCCTTTTAATCGCAAAATAATCACTGAAATTGTACCACACATTTTGTAAAAATCCCACACAATACTTTTCATAAAAATTTGAAAGGAGGTTACTTGATGGAATTAGAGCTGTGCAGGGTCAGAATCGATTAATAAATAAAATCGATTAATAAATAGAGCCAATAAAATGTCCAAAGAGTGAACTGTGAACAGCCACTCAATGGAATTTGAGATATCTTACAGGTATCCTTGATTTAATTCACTGTACGCATTAGATGAGCCTGCATGTCTGAATGAATTTTCGATTGTCGTATGCTTATTATGCGTATTACTTCATTCATAACTCCTTATCGTTGTTATGTTTGTCCTTCTGAGTATGGCAAGCGTGTAACGGATCAGCAAATGATTCGTTTTTCCATATTTAGGCGTCTGTGGTACTTGGTTCTTTTATCTAAAAACGCCTTCTTCCTGCTCTTGCAAACACCTCCATCACTCCTAGTGGTCGGTAAGTGTCGCTCAATCTGGATATTCAATTCGGATTAATTAACGCATAACCTGTATTCCGACACACAAATCACTTATTATCTCCTGGTTCAATCACTAATCATTTTGGTATGAATAGTATGACTTTTTTACACCATGGATAACGAAAGAAATGAAATGTCTTGCCTTAAATAGATATTTTATATTTGCATCAGCAGGTTTCCAGACTTGACTCATTTTATCCGCAAAAGGGCAAGTACAGACATGGCACGAAATGCCGCAGATAACACCAAACACCTCTCCAGCCTTTCTTTGCGACAATATGAAGTAAATTTGATTGGCTGCCTTTCTCACGTAAACTGACTACCCTGTTACGTTAAGTGTGTCCTTGTTAACGGAAATAAATAAGCAAATTTCCACAAGCGCTGTACGCTCTCTTCCGCATCCTGTCCGTAGAGTTGCGTGCTCCCAGTGAAAAGCGTAAAATAAAACTTAAATCGTACATTGAGAACGAGACGCCCAGGGAGTCATTGAAGGGTTTCCGATTTCCGCTTACAGTAAATTATTAAATGGGCTTTAATTTCCCTCACGTTAGTGCCTTCCCTTGCCGATAACAAATAGAAGGGGGAAACGTTTGCTATGTCAAAATTTCGTCTAAAAACGACTTTAAAATTGGTAGCAGGCTAGGCGTGCAGGAGATATGTGATAAATGTTTATATTGAGCGCACATTTTGTCCACGATAGGTTTTTATAATAACATGCAAGCTTGAGTCATCGAACGTAGTTCTCATGGCATATGCTTAGGCAGCAGGAGCTGACCGATACAGACTAGGGAGACTGTAGAGATACGTTCTGGTTTGTAAACCATTCACAGCAGGCTTTAATGAACAAAGATATTCAGGAGTGGGGCCTCGAGCTCGTGTTTTTTGGCCACCGGATATTTTAAAGTCCAACGCTTTACTACCGAACCACGAGTCCATTGACCAGTCGATTGCAATCGGGAATATAAAATACGTTGGAAGTGAGATCGTGGATCCGGTTATGGGATACATTCATCTATTCATGTTTTCTAACTCAATCTAAAGACTTGCAGGTAGTCGCAAAGTGACCATTGGTATAGATCCAAGAAATCAATTTCAGAAACATAACGGCACAAACAGGCACCGTTAACCGATCCTTAAACGCACATTTACCATATGCTGATGTTTCACATCACAAACGACAGGACAACTGGCCCCATGACCACGGAAAGCGAGTTCGAGGCTTTGGTCCTGCAAACCTGGCTTTTGGTGAACTGGCTGGGGACGGCTTATGAGACAGAAATGGTCATTGCAGTCTACCTTCTTTCAATGCGACTGCCAAAAGAGCTCTAGATTGAGATCCAGGACATAAAAAGACGAACACGTCCTCCGGCATGCTCGGTACACATATCTGTCTTCTTCCTTTTACAGATAGAGTGAGGTATAAATGTGCATTACCTCTAAATATCTATAGCATCAGTATCCAAACACTTACATTAAGGTTTGTTGTGGAATCCTGATCGTTGTGGTAAATAGATCTTCATTAACATCTTTTGGTAGTCAAAAACAAAATTCACTTTCAAACTCCGAGTCTTCATTTTAAGAACTGTTCCGACCGTTGATGCATTTACATTTTATTGTTTCAGAATGTACAGTTTACGCTGTTTATTTATACTAAGAAGGCAGTTCTAAAGGCAGTAACCAATTTAATGGGACATGAAATGACCACAGCGAATTGAGTCGCATGGTTGGAATGTAGACATGAACAGCAACGAAAGACAAAAGGTTGAACGTTGGGTTCCGCAAAGTATATCAGGCCAATTTTACCTGCAAACTTAACGTTATCCACATGTACGTTACGGATGTGCTGTCTAACAAGCAAGTGTTATGCAGTTACGGGGGCCAAATTATTAAAGTAAATTTTGTTCATTTATTTATCCTCACTGGAACTTGACCATGAGGTATCGTGAACATTTTCTAATTAATCAAACGTTTGTGGCTAACCATTCGAAGAATTTCCCGATAACTGGCCCATTCGACATCGCTGGAATGGCCAAGTCATATAAGGTCGGGTCAGTGGCTCGCAAAGTCCTACTTCAGCGCATATGTTGCTATAGACATTAACGCAAATAAGGAGGATTGTTCTAAAACAAGGTGCTTGCAATTCAGTAAACTCGTTTAATATTTTTCAAGATAAAGGGAACAGAGATACGTGGGGCACTGTTACCTAGTGTGAGTGCATTTGCACTAGGTCAAAACCTTGAAGTTTTGCATAGCGCCCAAGTAAAATGTCAAGTTCACATACCCAGACTCGCACTTGTAGCCAAATAAATGGGCTAATACTTACATCATGCAATTTTCGTCAAAGCAATATGAAGTTTCTGACTGTACTTATGTGTACGTACTGATTACCTCAATGGTACACTGAAGACCAACGAAGCTGGCAGTTTACATTTAGATCCGGCGGTGGTTCATCTGGAAATGTGCATATTCTTTGCCTTGATAGCAATATAACTGCCTTATCGTTGACAAAGTTTACAGTACAAGTCATCATCAATGCCGAAAGATACATCGACTCTCGATAGCTTTAATAATTTTAAGAAGATATTTTTCATAATCAAAGTAATTTTATGCAGTTTAAGCATTTTGGAATAAGCTTGCAGGTTAAATAACGCCAAGCTAATCCGTGATTTCCATCGCTCTCTGAAACTGCATAACATGAATGTCGTGAACATGTCAATATTATTCTGTGGTTCGCTAGCAAACGATGTCAGAAAAATTATGCTAAGTACACCATAAAATGAAATTTTTCTGGTAAAAGATATTGATGTGTGCTTAAACATTCGTTATTCAAATTTTTTCAAAAGTCCTAAAACAGTTTGCCGGTTAGAGGTGTCTGAGACGCTTGATGAAGCAGCCAGGCGTTTTTCGGAAATATTGAGAGAATTAAAGTAGGTGGAGGAATTATATTACGTGAGCACTTTCGCCAATGCTGTTGAGAGATGCTTATTTTAAAAGTCTGTTGGAATTGGGATAAGCTCTCTCGAATGGCATCCAGTGCTGGGTTCCGTTTCATTCGGTGCATCGACAATGAATTCCCAAAATGCCTTCGTAAGGGTTGCCAGTTGGTTATTTATTTAATTAGATACCTATGACGGAATTTAACTACACTACACATGCTTTTTAATATCTATCAAGGTTTATTTTACCTCAATGGACGGTGTGTCATTGATATATAATTTTAAAATTAGTATTATTCTGCATCGAATGGTTAACCTAGTAGCTCTTTCTCACTCACAATATAACTCTAATCTATCGACTTTTTGAAGGCAAATATTGTGCAGCACACCTCTGTCGTCTTTCAATTTATTTTTCAAATTATTTCTACCAACGTTTCAAAGCAGGAGATGATCACTATTATCGAGAAAATAATTTATAGGGAGTTAGACAAGCGAAATATTTGTTTCTTTTAGCTTCTTTCTGTGTCTACTTACTAAAAAGAAATCTATTATCTGCAAAATAATTACTATTTTCTTATTTTACATCACGCATATAACAGGTACGGATTCATTCTCTTCATTTTCTTACGGGTTGTGAACAGTTGCTAGTGAACGGGTTGCTAGTAAAATTTGCCTAGTTAGTATTTGTAAGATTCAGTGAAATAATTGTTTATTTTGTAGATATTTCTGATTAAAATTGATTATGTATGACAGTTAAATTTTAAAGTTTTGCTGTTTAAAAAATTAATGAATGAGAATTGATGTTAGAGTTTGCAAAAAGGTAAACAAATATTTTTAAGAGTTCACTAAGCGTCTAACACAGCTGATTGGTGGAAAACTGATGCTGATGAACACTCATTGCAATGCAAAACAGCGAATCGCTGGGATTGAATTAAAATCCTTGCTTTCTACTATACCTTGCTTAAATGATCGCCCAATAACGGCAGGTTTATGGTATTTTGCATTGAGGAGAAATTTTTTAAATGTGTGATCATTTTTCACTTGTTTTCTTTAGGCTTGAGAGAGCTGTTTTTTATTTAACGATTTCTAATCATACCTGTAGCTAGCCAGGCTGTTTTGATGTACAGTCGGTTTTTATTTAATTTGCTTGCTGTGGAAAATATTTTTTGCATGTTAATCTTTTGAGAAACCAACTTATTTAATAACAGTTTACTTAGTACCGTACCAGTACAGTAAAGTACCACTAGAGTATCAGTTCACTAAGTACATTTATGCGCACACTTAAGCCTTTGAATAACGTGTGCAACTACGAACATACCAGGCCTAGCCGTCTACAGAGTGGCAGTCCAAAGATCTCAATAGCGGCTTCCAGGGACCCAGCCGAAATTAGCAAGAGGTTCGGTAGCAGGCGAATCGGAGGGGACGCCGGTCCTTCTGCAGCATCCTTCAGAAGGCCATTTGACGCAGCACGACTGGGCCCTGTGGCAGTCGCGTGGGCCACAGCCGAAGCAGAAACAGTGGAATGGACAGTCAACCAGAGCTCCAAAGCGGTTTCCGGGTCGGTATGGTCCGACACGTTTTCCTGATTTTGCTTAATGTCTCGCCTCTCCAGCTGAAGTCTCGCCATGAGTCCACTTGTCTCGTCAACCGTTGAGGGCACATTCACCACCGAAAGAGTAGACATATCTTGTTGGGATGAGGTCTTGCTCTGGAAACTAGCACTCCGTAGAAATTTTGCCAACTGTTCGAGAGACAACAATACATGATCCTCTGAAAATCAAAAAACGCTGTTGCTTCAGGACGAATGACTATTCATGATTTGTTATGTCTGTGTAGATCAGATATTTATATATGAATGTCATTGGAACTCTGAAAGAGTAACTTCTGAAACCAATTTCAGTAAAGTAGCATTGTACAACCCAGATGTTAGTTAATTTTGCCTTGTACATTACCGTTCATTTATGCCCACCCCTCTGCATACGTTTGCAGACGAGGTTGCGTTGGTAGCCTGAGCACATACTTGGAATAAACCTCAAAGTAATTTCCGTGCTTTGCTATGAATAGGATAATATATATTAAAAAAGAGGATGTACTAACAGAATTTGTCTTTGACATCAACAAAGCCAGCCCGCGTGTCACCCTTTTTTAGGTTTAGGTAGAATTATGAAATGATGTATTTAGAATTGTCCATTTTTTGAATAAACTTATTTCGTACTCGCACAATGCATGTATGCTTGCCTACGTTACAACGTTTCGATGTTAAACTCTCATCATCACTTCAGGCTTGTGCGTTCTTCAATTTACAAAGAAAAGATCGGGTTTCTGTGTAAACTAAAATCATCAGCAGATGGCTTTACATAGAAAAAAAAGAGTTCGTTGGCGTTATCGATCGTGAAATTTTATGGCCGACTTCTGATAATATTGGAAAATTTGATCGATCGTTTTCGGTGTCTATTAGGCAAAAATAAAATGCTTTTGCATACATGTTCTTATTTTAAATGACGTCGCCATGCGTTAACGCAAATAGATCAGATACAAGTTGTATCAGTCGTATGATCTTTTCGCACATTGACATAACTCGCACCAAATGATCAGTATTCAGATACTTGCCTAAGAAAATCGAAAATGGCACTTACTACCGCTTACTAAAGCTGAAAATATCCTTTTTTTCCACTTCCCAACCGGAAAAAATTCTATTTTGATTTTATTCTATTGCAGCCCTGGAGTTACACGACTGGAGCCATGTAAAATCCGAAAACTCTGGCAGGTTGAGCACGTTACGAACTAGTTTTCGGCGATAAGGATTAAAATATAAGGTCAGAATTTTCAACTTAACCCATATGGAGCGAAAAATCAATAAAAGATTCGTTGAAGTTTTACCGATTGCCAGCGGAAATCGCTCGCGCCGTTCTGCCTTTGGTTTCACGCTTGAGCTCCGCCAGCAACCATACAGTGGCTAGTATTATGGACAGATTAGCAAAGACAAGAGAGGCTGGAATGGCCATTTCTGGCTTGTTAGCCGTCCTTAGCCAGTCGTACCCAACCACAGGTAGTTCACCACCCATGGCTCGAACCTGCAACCGTTTGATTAGAAGTCTTACGCTCTAACCATTGAACCACGGAGTCGTTGTCATTTTAGATCGGGAATATTGATATTCGTTGACGAATGCTCACAGCAATCTCTTATTTGGGCCCTTGTCATACAAACGGCATAAAGTACTTTTAATACAGCTTGTTAAATATAAGCCTATATAAAACATGAAGATAGTAAATGCGATTTTAATTAATTAATTAGCAATTAATTAATTTCTAAAAGCCTGTGAACTTCAAATAACAATAATATGCTGCCACGTTATGTACTTAAGCGATTTCGCGCATTCAGCTAAAGGTTTTCGCTACCAGGTCGATCTCAGGTTCTCGGTTTTAATCTCACCAAGTCCGCCATTTTGTCTACAAGTGAATCATATGAGTTATTAAAATCTGCCTGTATCCCATACTAATGAATTGTGTCTGGTAGTCATCTGGTAGATTCTCGATTGATTGCTTAGGAAATCCTGCTTGAAACAGCTTACTGTTTCAGAATTGGTGTATTCCATACGTTGCAGTAGGCTGGGTGGGTAAGTTGACCCAAGTGGGATAAAACTGATGGCTTCCACTTTAGTTGGCTAGAGCGTTGGCTGTAGTAAAGCCTTCCCCTTGCTGGCATGGGTTCGAGTCCCACCGAGGCCACCAAGATTTTCACAGGTGGATCAAATAGATTCTAGTTTTCAGTTTGGATCTAAGCATAATGGAAGCGGCTGCGTGCTTTGCATATAATTAGGCATTTATATGTAAGAAGATCCTTAGCCATGTTGCCCAAAGGGGTGATTATATTAAGTTAGGTAGCCTCTTTGCAAAACATCTCTTTTGAAATTAATCAAATTTGTCAAGCCAAAGGATCGTGTTGTCCATCAAGATCCTTCAGGAAATCCCGTTTGAGCTATTTCTAAATCTCGTAACCCAACTTAATCCCTTAGGTTGTCTTCAGCTGCTATGAATGGCCCTGACATTTTTGGCACCTAATATGTTGGCTGTCGTAGTGAATAAAAAACTATTTTTTGCCACCCTGTTTTTGCAAGTAGTAAACGACGTTTTAAATTCACGGCAAATCTTATTCAAAGACCTCACCCTATGCACACCTCTCAGAAAGCCCACACAAACGGACGAATATTATCGATTTCAGTTTTTAAATTTCTACTATGTTCCAACGTTTCCCTATAACTGTACTGGCCGGAAGATAAGTTATCGAAAGCAGCGCATATGCTCGTCAAGTCGCCTTTTGAATATTTTAATGGTAATTTTCGCAGTTTTACACGAAATTTGTTTTTATAACGGTTTTCACTGGAACTAAGTCATTTTTCGGCCATTTGCATTCAGTGCGTTTTGGGCTTGAATCTGATTTATTCTCCATCATCACCTACTTATACTTCAATGAATTCTAATTTTCTAAGCAGTGTCCTAATAATAGTTATCTGGTTATTTAAGGTATTGAATTTTTGGACATCTGCCCGTTTTAGTGAAAGGAATTAAGGTAGAGTTAGCTTTTTTCTGCCACCGAATGTAAACATTATTCTCTTAAAAACCTTGCGGTATGAACGTCCTAGTAACTCTATCCGATTTACTTGGCAAACCACCGTCCCAAGTTTAATCCCTATCGATTGGCGTTCACGCGCGATCACGCCCTATCAGGTGTGCGCGCGAGTCAACCAATCAACGTGCAACCTGCCCGTACACGAACTACCTGCGCTTGTAATTCGTGGGGGTCTATGCCCATATTCTACTTGAATGGCCATTGAACTGACATAGCGTACTGAACAGAAGGCTTGAGACGCTTATGAGCCTACAGTGATTAACGCGATAAACATTGATCTTCCTATAATCCTTTGATCTTAGTACCCCGTAGCAACTGACGGGTGACGCGGCTAAACGGAATCGCCCATCAGTCGCGAGCAAATGGATAAACTTTGGGATGCACACAGAGGTAGCCTTAAGGCACTTTTAATCGAAATACAGTAAATTTGAAAAATTGACGGCAACCAACAGAACAGTATCAGGGAAAAATAAACGGTAGCATGAGCTCAAAAAAGGGGAATGATGCGTTAATAGTGACAGGCACGGCAGCAAGCACAGCAGGTATAATAGCAAAACAGAAAGAAACAGAAAAATTATGGTACTGTCACTAGCAACAATGCCAAATATATGAGTATAAGTAATAGCTGCTGAAAGAAGATCAGCAACAGACATAAGGTGACAGGTCAGTGAAAAGGTAAATTATTTTACTTGACAGAGTCCCCCGTGGTAAAATGCATCACATCGGCTATATTTGACGATACACGCCAAATTTACACCAATAAGTTCCATTTGGGTAGGTGCCTCAAAAGCAGCAAAGTTATTTAATTTCTGTAGGCTTTCAGTGGTGGAAACGATGTGTTCTGCAACATAGGGATTGATGCACCAGTAAAGGTTTTATCATTTAATAAGTTAGTTATCAGATGTTGGAGTCTATCATTACCATGGATACAAGTTAAAATCCTAGACACGCATTTCGCCTTCTTTTTGTCAATGTCCCACACAGTTAAGGCGCGCCAGTGAGTCCTCCAGCGTAGCCCGTGTTTTAATGCTAACCTTTTTAAAGTCCCCATAGAAATTATGACATGGTCCATGAGTAATTTTTAGACAAGCCTTTTCAGCCTCGGTTGACACTTTTAACAGTAACTTGACGTGTGCAATATGCAAAACAGTGTTCAAAAGTATTCCCCAGTATTTAAATGAATGATTCGCTACACGGCAAATACGTGCACTTGTTTGAAGCTTTGACACGTAGTTTTAAATATTGTCAAAATATCATGTTATTTGGCTGTGAATAGGGCGTCAATCTTGACTGTACAGGAACTCGGGCTATTTATGAAAGAGTTCTACACGTTTTTCAGAGTTCGTACAATCAGGGCTAAAACCTGTATTGAAGGATTATAAATACATTCCACGTACAGTGACTGGCGTGGACAACCCGTTAAATTTTTCAATGCATACTAGCAAAACTACAAAATATTGAACATTTTCAAAGACTTTTGATGAGATTACTTCCTGGCAATAGATAGATAAAATTGAGTTCATAGGAAAACTCAGTTTTTTGTTAAAAGTAATAATGGTAACTATGAAAAATTGGCATATGCAGTTAAATGGTTGGTGCAGATAGCCATAAATGAATACCTTCATAATCTGTATCAGTTTTCATTGCAACTTAGATCTGCCTCTGATCAAAGACTCACAGAAGAAAGTCTATGTCCAAGAATGAATTCGTATCTTACGTGTATGCGCTGCGAAAACATCTTACAAAAATATTCGTTCTTTTTTATAACCTATTTGCTGACGTCTAAATTAACTCTACATCGTTTTTAGTATGCTTCTAGACTCGCTTAATGTTGTTGGGATAGGACACTGCTTAATGAAAATGATTATATTAAACTATTTCTTTGAAGCGTTTTTCTGTTCTGATACTTGATATTTTGCTCGACCAATTGGTAGACGCCCCAAATGCTCTTATCCAGTCAGCTGACTTTGGCATTCTTCGTAGAATTAAAGGTTTTTGACAGGTCGGGATTTGAGGTGGGGCAGTTTATTCTGTCAAGTCTTCTGTTATATTGTGTATCCTTTTTTCCCCTATTACAATGCATTAATGTGGCATTCACTTAAATTCACTTATTTGTCAATTAGTTTATTTTCGTTCTTTATGTCAACGACACAGAAAATAGATACCAAGCCTGTGAGGAAAGGTCATGAGTGATAACTCCTTTGCATGAGCGTCCAGTAACTAATAAGATATTATTCATTGACTATTTAAATTTTTTTTGTTACCAGAATTTTGAATGATGAAAATTTTCAAATAATCATTTTTGTATTCCACGTGGAGGTTAATCCACGGATAACTTATGTGCTGATATGTAGGCAACTGATCAACCTGTCGGTGCCTATGATGGAATTATCATGATTCTGTCCTTACTTACGTTTGGAAAGCAAGTTTGTGTTCGAGAGCACCGCTTATTTATGGTAAGTAAAACAATTTAACTGATGAGGAAAGAGAAGATATCCCGTCTGTATCCATTTCACCAGCTTTTTAATCAGCCTACCTAGATAACGATATGTGCGACCAAAGATCGTATGCTTGATTTGTGAGTTCACTAAAAAATTTATAATTTGGCTGTTACATGAACACATTTAGGTTTGTGGTATGAAAGCGAAATGTCTTTCTAAGTTCCTAACAGAAACATGTATTTAGGGTTTTTCCTTTAAATTAGGAACTTGCGTTTCAGCATTCTCAGGAGCACTCGAGCGACTTGCTGATCGCTTACCATCACTTAAAAGTAAGTCTTTTTAAAGAAAGCATTTGCTTAAGATGTACTTATCATAAACAAAAGGCCGAAATTTAACAGAAGGTTGCTTATCACTCGCAAACTAACACCATCGAATGCAACAAACCATTGAAATAATAATGAACAACTTTTAGCAATCTTACAACATCAGAGAAATAAAAGCACGATTACTTGTTCTAGAAATACCAACGATATTTTAGAAAAATAGCACGTTTCAAAGACGTGAAAAGTGCTTTAGCAGAATAAACTTCAGTTTTTAATAACCTGAAAGCCTATCCATGCAAAACAAAGGAGTGCATTTATCAGCAAAAGTACTTATGAAAGTAGCCCTGTATTGCATTTTGTATTTAAATTTCCTTTCAAAAAACGTGCAAGATAAAGGGGTGACTGTTAACAAGCGGCCCCTTATTCAAGTATAAATTTTAACACAAGTTCACAACATAAACTGTTTTTTTCTTCCGTTTTTAGGTTTTTTGAAATGCGTTTGAACAAAGCAAACAGGCTTTTGCTCGTCTTTGCCAACAGAGACATTACATAAATAGGATTTTTCATAAGGTCACAGGCTGAGAAACTGGTCAACCTGTTACCGAAAAATGATTTGCTTAATTTTTCGTCAGCATGTTTCATCAGATAGGTTACGTATTGTATGTGAGTAAACTGGCCAGCCTGAATGCGCTAAGAACGCACTTGATTAGAGGTCTTGAAAGAGGATTACTCCCCTCACAGATCAGAAATCGTGTTCCTACTTCAATTTATTTACCGACCACGAAATATTAATAGGATGATGTTAAAAAAACGTTTCCCAAGGGAATATAGTTTGAGCTTTAGACAACGCCTTTAGAAAATGACTGTCACTTCATTCCACGTTACCTCAATGAGGTTTGACCTAAGGACACAATCGACCATATTCCTTATCAGAATTTGATGTAGATTCTTCTCGGTGCATGAAATTTTGCTAAATACAATCAGCTATATCTCGCCTGATAATTTCTTAATTAAAACAACTTTCCCTTCAATGCTTTTATTTCGCATGCTAATATGCCTAAAAATCAAACGTAGAATCCAAATAAATTTTAGCGTTAGTCATGAAATTTGGAACGAATTCTATTTTACTTCCTCTCTAGTATTGCCAGTTATGCCATGAAACTCCAGGTCTACTTGGTCTTACGATAAACTGCCAGTTGCTAGCGACAAAGTTCACCATGGCACACGTAATAGAAACAGTAGTAATTCACACGTAAGCGTACGCTGTCGTGCGCCGCATCAACCTCCGGATTTTCCACCAATGCCACAGCTACCTAATGTCAAGACAAACTAAAACGTCTAGAGGCTGTTATGCGCTCAATAGAATACACAACCAAAACACATCTAGACGTGACATACGTAATCCAGACCCTAGCGTCACACGTATCAAGATCAATAAAGGGGTGTGTGCACAAACTCCAGGACATTAAAGTCCTACAGAAATCGCATTAATAAAGTGCTTTTGCGGCTGTCCAAACCACAACTGTAGTTATTTTTAACTTGAGTATTTAAATAAGAATGGAGACTTAGCAGTTTGATGCCGAACTTGGTTTAGTTTTGCAGTAACCGGCTTCATCTTGCGGCTATTCGGTGGGACGGTCTGAGGACAAAGATATTTTTGGCACGTGCATGTGATTTATGCATTTTTAAATTTATTTATATCAAAAACTCCGTAAGATAGATAAGGTTTTTATCAAAATAAGCAAATTCAACATATGCACTTGAAGTAACCTGTCTAAAAAATCCCTTAAATGTAATCGTTTTATATTGTTTTTGTTTTATTCCTGGTCAAAACAATCTATTTACAAACTTAGTGAAGTCAGGGTGTGAACAATACTTGGTTTTACTTACTCGCACCACCCCTAATTTCTTCGAACAAATGACCATTAATGCAGACAGAGTAGCCTTGAACAAGTGGTTCGTTTTCATAATTGGCGATCACTTGAGTAACCTGCGGTACTGGTCGCCACGACACCAGCAGCACGCCATCCTGGGGGCCTGCGTCAATTTGGACATTCTTTGGTGGGTCGGGCAATCCTTGCAAAATAAATAGAAATACTTATTGTGAAAAACATTAGAAGCGTTCTCCTGTGATAAAATGCATCCATAATCGAAAATATAGGGCTTATTGGTTGAGACAAGGAACACCCTGGCCTAACGGATGCTAAAAACAAGAAAGTGAGTCTACTGATTATGAACTTGAGGTAAACTCAGATTATCGAAGAAATAACGTAGCTAAGTTATCAACTCGCATCCCTTAGCAAAGCAGTTGTATCCAGCAGTTGGCAACGTTTAAGCATATTACTCATTTACAAGGAAACATAAACCATATTCTGGTTTAAATTTGCAATTTATCCCAATTCTTAGGCAACTATGTTGTTCATATTTTTGAATGAGCAAGCTCGCTTTAATTTTTTTATGAGCTATCAACGGACACCACATATAAGTGCATACAGTTTCACGCATGTGTAAGACTCCATCATAGTTCTTTTCGTACAAATACCCACCAGTAGTTGTGACCATATATTATGCGCAGTGGCTGGTTGACTAAAAACATACTTTCACTAATCGCATATTGTTCCACATGCGTTTATATACAGGCACTACTGTCTACCCGTCTCCGGCCCAGCCTAGCCTACACCTATTTCAAATTAATTATTTTGATTGCCACCTTTAGAGCATTTCAATATAAATCATCATCTTTACCTGTTGTCACTCTATTTGCAGTTCTCATGGACGTTGTATGTGAAAAGAACCCAGAGTTTATAAAATATTTGGCCCCAGATTCGCAATTTCCGAGATAGTAGCCGGCATCAGTCGTAAATTCTTCATACCCCAAGGATGGGCGCACCCGAAGTTTGGGCCGAGTTCCGGGGGAGTAGCAATCAGTTAACTATACCGTGCACAGATCCGACGAAACATTTTACGTACGGTTCCCCTCAGCGTTTGTTTTAAACTGCTCAGTGTCATACGTATACATGACACTTACGGATTTTACAGCATAAAATACGTGAAGGGTCACGTCCAAACTGGTATGACGGACACTCCAGGAAGCCAGGTACAGCCAAGCGGCGTCAATTTGGACTAGCGGAGAGTGCGCGGGTGGTGAGTCAGAGGGGTTATATACGTTGCCTTCCCTGCAACCCTACTACCTTCAGGCGTGTGGGATCACAGATTTTGTAACTGAGTTACCTAAATAAAATGTTTCATATGGCCCAGCTATAATATGACATAGCTAACGAGTCAGGCATCCATGGACTGCTAAGAACCTTGCCTAAATCTAATCACCTCAACCTATAGATGTATCGCGAGCCCAAGCTTAAGTGGGATTTGGAATGATCGGAGGGCTAGTTATTCACGGTAGGCCTGGACACAGCGGGAAGACCGGTCACCGAAAGTTTCAGCTCTCAACCCATGGCAAACAGCTGTGTCCCACAGGTCAATTAAGGCTGCCTGGTAACCTTCACTTTAAAGGCATGACGGCAAAATCTAAACCCTGATTTTAACAATGTGTCCCTTTCTTTGGTAAAGCAATGGTACCAAAATTTGCATACAGATTTTTAAAGCTCGCATAGTCAAGTAAGGTCTGTGAGTCTTGAATGCTTAAACATTCTTTCCTTGAAAGAGAAGAGGGTATTACTTGGATAAATATTCAGTCCATCGGAAACTACTAATCTCCGAGTGGACGTTAATTATCAATCAGTTTTAATTTTCACGAGATAGTAACGGGGTCTTTGACGGGCTACTTTTCACTCTCATTTTCGAAAATTTTCAAAAGCTCGATTTTTCTAAAACTTGATCCAGCGCATGGTCAAAAAGAACCCGATCAATCTTTTAACTGAAGGTCGGTAAGCTAAACGATTTAAAGTAAATGCTCTTCCAAAATTGAAAATAGCAGAAATGGTCGAAACTGAATGCATGCTATTGATTTTCACCATCAAAGTAAGGCGTCAAGATAAACATATTGTCTATTTTAAGGCGTACGTTTGATCTTCAGCAGGTCATATTTCCTTTTTAACAAATTCTTAACACTCATATGGTAATACGGTAGAGGTTTGAAAAACTATTAACCTTACTTGACAAAGAATGATAGAAAAATCTTCAAAAAGCCTTGACATCAAACCTATAGGAGCCGTCCGAAACTCCAAAACGACTGAGTTCTTGGGATGTTCATCAGGGGAGACAGGTGACTGGAGGGAAAGTTTTGACTGTCTCTGAGTCACCACTGTGTCCGTAGATTTGCGCCTGGCCTCTACTCGGACGCGCTGAAGAGTGTCCGGCTGAAGTCCTTTAAACAAAGTCTGCCTGGGTTAGTGTTTTGGAACATGCGTTCATTTGCATCGCTGTGTGATAACGTGGCATACAGGAGACGTCAATAGCACGTGCTTTTGGCACGTCATTTGAGAGCGTTTTTATACCATGGTTTTTTACTTGATAAAAATATGTACTTACTGACTAGGCGGTTATTAATTTGAGTTAAAACTAGCACCATCAAACAGTATACTAACAAGCGCACAGATGCTCTCGGGAATAGAATCTTCCTTCTTTTTAACTCAGACGTTTGTGGTTCTTTCAGACAAAATCACCTTCATCAAGGGTAATGGAAGTGCAGTACTGTAAACACGGGAACGATGAAATACAATGATTTCATTTGGATTAATTTTCACTATAAATGAACGTGAATTTGGAAAATCATAAAAATTATTTCCCTGTACAAAGAAATTGTTTTGATAAAAAAAGAAAAATGGAGCAGCGACACACATTTGATAGGAATATAATATAAAATCTTGTACCAAAAAACCTTAGTGATGAAGATCGCAGAAGATTTGCAACTCTTCAAACACAGGCTAAGTAAGGGGAAG
Source organism: Schistocephalus solidus (assembly GCA_017591395.1). Classification (NCBI taxonomy): domain Eukaryota; kingdom Metazoa; phylum Platyhelminthes; class Cestoda; order Diphyllobothriidea; family Diphyllobothriidae; genus Schistocephalus; species Schistocephalus solidus. Next base: position 36,255 of record WEDG01012125.1, on the reverse strand, counting down.
CGTCAGGATGTCCTAACTATTTTAAGGTCCCAGGAAATAAACAAATGTGGTAATATTTGATATAGCTTGAGTGAAAAAAACAGCCATCTACCACTGCGATAATAAATTAATGATTGTGATTTCTGCTAATTATTTTCACTTCCACTATCATGCATTTTTCCCTTTGACATGATGCTTTAAAAATCCATTACTTGGTTAAATTCAAAATCTGAATAATTAATCCTTTTTAAAACGATTTTTTATAAATGAAAGACTTGAGTTGGTCATTTCGGGGGTTTATAGTTCTCCTTTGCAAAACAAATTACGAGATTAGCTTGCGTTTTTGTCAAGTTACACCCACTTTTATTCAAGTGGTTAAATATAAAAAACGCTTCTAGTTGCTGTAACTTGCATTAACGAAACACGTATAACTAAGTGCAAAAATGTATTAACAGGTCGCTGGCAAATTATCTTAGGCTAACGTTGATTTCTCTTATGGTCTGTTATCACAAAAGTGGTCGGATATCCAAAATGCCAAACTAGTGTAGCTCAGACCTCACACTAAACAAATAATATTATACTTACATTGATTTTCCATTTTCGCGTATTTCTTTTGAAAACAGAAAATTAAATTTCTTACTAAACGTATACTGACATTAAAAACGTATGAATTTCCACTGACGACGTTAGTTATAAAACTATCAATTAAAATGGATTGTCCTATTTAAGCCTCAGTTCAGTCAAGTCTTTATACATTTCAGGTTGATAAGGTAAATGTTCCCTCTTGGTGTGTATAATGGAGTGTAGTAACTTTGCGAGTTAGTTTCAGGCTTTAATATCTCCTTTCTCAATCAGTCCTTTATCGCATTCTCACGTATTTCTGATAGAAGCAAACAGGCAAGTTCCAGGAAGCCATTAAGAAAACGAAGAGCCGATCTCTTGAGCATGATTTTAGGGGCCTGACGTTTCGCATTCTCTCCCGAAACCATCATCAGACACAGTTCTGCAACTGTGTCTGAGAATATTTCTGGATTCATGATTACGGGATATGTCAATTTCTGATTTCTGCGTAGATGAGATGGTCACTTTTCTGTCTAAAAGGGCAAGTTGATGTATTCAGGTAGGTTTTGTGTGAGGCGAAAATGACAATTTAAAGGGGATGGTTCTACCGCACACGTTATTCTGTAATACCGTGCATGCCTGCTAAATCATCTTGTAATTTTGTAACCTCTAACTTATTTTTTCACTGGAAAACAAACGGCTTCGTTAACGTTTCAAAGATCAGCACATAATTTTGTAATGGTGCCTATGCACGATGCTGAGTACGTTGGTAAGAATGTGAAAAAACCCAAAAAAAATATTCTCAGGAAAACTGGTGCTTATCATAGTGGACAGGGAGATATTAGCTGTCTTTACGATTAATGACATTCCTACTTAGCGAAAGGCAAATGTTGAAAATGTGGGTAATTTGACAAGATAACGAAACAAGTTAAAAAATTGTTTTTGTAATTTATTAATTCTCTGGCTAAAGTTAGGCCGTCTGAAATGCAGGCTTTCATTAAGCTCTTAGGCTCTGACCTGCAAGAACTAGAGGGCATTGTGGTCATCCACTTCCATATTTTCTTGTTTCTGTTGTAGTAGTCATTTTGTATTCTGCTCATGAGGATGTCCAAGAAATAAGTCAGGATTTTGAACGCACAATGACAGGTACGAATGGTGTACGTTTATTGCAGGTTATAACAAAATTTAATTTGGTTTTAGAAGCTTAAGCTAGAGACAACAGGTTACAACATTTTGAGTGCAATAAACGGTGAGCAGACAGTGGGCATTTTCCATTTAATTGCAAGAATTTGGAATTTTCAGTTTAATTCAGTAATATTATTTTAATTTAACACGCGGGAGACATTTATGGTCTTGTGCGTATTTCAAGGACTGCAACTAAGGATAACCATCCACACTAAGTTTATCGACAGTGGAGGACAAATGAAAACAAACTATTTTCTTAGATGTTAAGCAATTTTTTTCGTCAGAATTCGGACGCTTACATGCTTCTGTAGTGTCGCAGTAGCGTTTTGGTCAGGGATATATCAATTTACTCCGTATTTCATTCAACAAACCTTCTAGCAGATTTAACACGGTTCTTATCCTGCGGTAACTAGTAAGGGCAAACTTTGGCTACAAGCAACGACAACGTTCTTCAGCTACTTTCTAAAACATATTCTAGGTGCATGGGTTTTATTATTTTTTATTAGGGCTGTCATAATAATAATGAGTTAGTATTTCATTAAGCTGACTAGTATATTGTATTTCACCCGTTCCACAGGGCTTGAGAAATGTTGACTACTGGATTGGCCGTTTTTGGCTTCTGCGCTGCCACAAGCAGTCACTTTCAAGTATGGGGCTCATCTAAATTAAGTTTGAACCTAGGATCGATTGGTCGCTAAGGTACGCACTCACGTTTTCTCAGTCAGACTGTAAATTATCAAAAGTCCCTTGGGGTGGAGTTCGCTGATCATGTCCATTTACTGAATGGAATCTAATCTCCTTCAGGGCTCTTACCTCCTTTCTGTAATCATGCTATTTTCGTCAACATTAATGCTAAGTGGCCTTCCGAGCATCAAGCTTCGCAGAATTTATATATCTCCTTCAGCCCTGCCTTTCATCATGGCATATTTAAAATCCATACTGGAATTGTCACATTTAACAGTACGTATTTTCCTATGCTTCCCGAATTTTGGATATTTATTATGCTAATAAGGGTTCACGGATTATATTTGACATCAACAACAAATACGGTCCTATCAGCACTCCCGTCAGAGCTAAATCAGCGAAACGTTTGCTTATTACCCACGTGTATCTGTTTATGTTCACTGGAGGCCTACTACGATAGCATATTGCATACTGTTGGATAACTTTTTCATGTAAGGCTTATATGGCTGCCTTAGCAGGAAGAGAGAATGGTAACCGTCCACAAAACATGTAGCATGGCACCAGAAACCAAGAAAGTTTCGTTCAAAGTTAATCTGAGTGCTAGGACTAAGTTTAAAGCTAGGTTTAAGTTAAAATTATGCTCGAAGTTGGAATAAGGGCTGTTGTCGTTTTAACTATAGGGTCTTGGTTTTGTGGTAAGTCTAGGGTTAAAATTGAGGTAATAGTTTAGTTTCTGTTAGTGTATTTGTTATGGTTAAGACGGAAATATTTATACTTCATGAAAGTTTTCGTAGGGCTGCCTATGTGAAGTGGCTGGGGCGTTCCTATTCCTGTGCCCCGTTTAGGTGTACATAAAATTCATCCATACTCATTTCACTTAAACAACTTTTTATATGTCGAGTTTCATGTAATCCGTGAATTTCAACTTGGTTAAAGTTTCCGGTATCAAGTCATGAACATTTTTCTCAGTCTTTTAAACCCCATTTTGTCCTTATCTTCTTTTTGGGATCCGTTTATCAATAGAATCGATACTTTGACTCACACAAACTTCATGATATTTTAGAGGAACGGAGGTTATGTAAAGATATAAAGAAGCTTTTAACTGGAAACCACTTTCATAATCTTGCCCAATAATGTGACCAATATGTCATCCAATTGCCATTGTAAGCGGCGAATAGTTTGGGCATACTGTTAGTACACTAATCCTAGAAAATCTTAAAAACTTCATAATTTGTACTCATAACAGAAAGCAGCTGAGTTTCGTGTTTTTTAAAAAGGTTTATTTTATTTTTATGACACCTGTTTTGCATTTTATTGGGACTTTTATAATTCTTAATCAGCATTACTGCTCATTGGCTTAAATGATGCTTTCTTGAAAATATGCCTTCGATGTTTTCTCTTGCCAGCACAAAACCTTTATAATTTGCGACTACGCAAGACTAAGTATATGAGATGCTGCAGCCCCCGATTAACTGTCAATACCTTCCGAGTATGCATTTTCTAAAGTATTTTTTCATGTAAATGCTACTTCTCACATATTTTTTTAAAGAAAATACATCAAAGCTCTCCTATCAACCATTGTTTTTAGTTTTCAAACTGCGTCTGCTGCCACTTACTAATTTTTCAAACGGTAACTAGGCCTTCCTTCTCAGAATCTACGACAGTTTCAACGTACCTTTTATTTATCTTTACATTTTTATAACCTTTATACCATTCATTCTTCATGAAATTGTTTGATTGTAGGACGAATAAAAGGCATTTTTTTTCGTCAATATGTCACGTCTTATCGCACTTGCTAGGTTTTTGTCGAGTGCGTAGAAAATAAAATCGAAAAAGATAGACCACGATTTCTGGCTTTTGGCGATTTTAGGTTTTTCTCTTCAGGCTGCATCATTTTAACTGGATTTGCATACTGCTATAATAGAATTGATGGTTATCCTTTTTGAATAATCAATTTTGATGTGTGCACTCCTCCTTTACACTCCCTCCTTCCAGTTACCACCGAGGGACTTTTTAAATGTTGAAACGTACATTTAGAGTTCTATCATATATTTTCTGTCCATCTTTCTCCATTTATCCTTCAATTCTTGGTTAAAATTTACCGGTGTTTTTAGAATCGGTTTACTGATAGTGGCTTTCCTAGCTGTTAAAATCATGCTTTATATCCAGATTTGTTACTATCGAAAGAGCATTACTTTTGCTGACTATTTTACTGTCAGAAACTGATCCTCGCATTTCCGAGGATGTCGGCAAACTTAAGAACTCTATTAATGGTGTTATCTATAATACCGGTCGATACTAAGGGAAAATAAATTTGTTTAACTTGACGTAAGTCAACAAAACTCATGCTGTAAATAGTTGCTGGTGTAGTGAAATATAAGCATATTGAAACTTAATAAGTGAGGAATACATCTAAGTCTGGAAAACCTGAATCCAAATAGTTGATTACAATAACCTAAATAAATAAATTAAGTATTTTTTAATTATGTATATTTGGTCATAAAGATAACTTCAACAGCCCTTTGCCTTACAACTGACTACCAATGCAAGACGCCTGTCTTTATTTTTCTTTCTTGTTTTTGAGCTTGTTCATTCACGATCACGTACGATGAGCAACCAAACGGTTATCTATATGAGGTCACATATATTCACTGAAAACTTTTATATAAATGAATGAGACTTTTTATATTTATGAAAGAGTGGCCATCTTCCTAAACCCAACAAAATTTGCCTTTTATCTCGCAAAAATAGACCTTGAACTGATGAACTGAAAACATTTTATATCAATATCCTTCCATAAATTGAGGTGTATGTTCAAAAACCATACGACTATCTACGAAAAAATTGGCATTTTCCTAATTTTCTAGACAGTTGGAGAACATATTGGAAAAAACGACTGCCAAAAGGTTTAGCATCCTACGCCAATATTGCAAGGCAATTATTGTTACCTCGTGTTTTGTTTGCAATAAAAGTGTTCGCTTGCGACTTACCCGTTAAGAAAATTTTATGGACGCCGGGCTGGCAAACGCGGAGTTCGTGATCGTTCAGGTAGATAGCGTGATAGAAATTGCTGCTTCCAGGCAACCAACTGAGTTTTGCCGAGTTTGTCGTGATATGTGAGGCTTTGAGACAACTGGGTGTGGCAGTGGCTCCTTTACCCACAAGTAGCGTGCATTCGGCATCCTTAGACTGGCCACGGGCCGTCACTGTCCGAACGCATATTCGATGTTGCTGAAGTATCGAAGGTAATTTATGAGGAAAGAACAAGGTGCTGACTGAAATCTCGTTTACTTGGAAGGATGCATGTCATTTTAACTTAGGAGGCTCTTATGAGTGGTAAAATAACCTGTCGGAAGCAGATTATGATTCAAAGCTATCTAGTAGATGACCACAAAACATCTTTTGCTCAACATGTTTGGGAAGTTTTCCATGCAGCTATACAGCACAAAACAAAGCCTCTGATATAGGCACCATTGTCTGAGAAAATGCTCGTATAAATGGGGAGGTTTATAGCAGATGACTTATGGAATTGAATGCATGCATATTCTGTCCTCAAAAATTATATAAAATCGGTCATGAAAATAGCGCTACTGTAAAAAAATGAATTGAAGATACGTAAATAAGGTAATTATAAGCGGCGTAACTGCTGCGTTGACGTTAAATATCTTTTACTTTCGTTTTCAGTCGTTAAAGGATTAAATTATTGCAAGCTTTCAGTAACTAAAATTACTCAATCTTCCAATAGCGTCTGCTTTTAAATAAGCAAGGAAGGAGGACAACTGGGCATATGCGAGAAGAATTCCCTAGAAGAACGCAATGCGTTGATGACCACTTTGAATAATAGTCCATAATGAAGATTCAAATTGCCATCAAATTCTGGGAGATGCGCATCTGGAGATAAATTTTAATTGCCATTATAAACGCCATCCCCGTTCAAAAAGACATTTGATGCCGACGAGTGGACAGCATATTTCCGTAAGATAATGTCTCTGTTCATCATGCAAAATTATATTATTTTGGTAGAGCCTACCATTGAAATCGGTCATTGCGGACAGCTGTCAGTCTCCAATCTATGGTCACAGAAATTTTCGTTCCCGCAAATAGCCGTAACTGGATTCTGCTTAAAATGTTTTAACATTGATCAAACAAACAGACAATATGTAGAGAAGAAGACGAAAATGCGACCACTGGGTAAGTAAAAAATCCTATAACTCAAGAAATATGTAACACTCAAATACTGCATGATTTAATATACTGACAGCACAGGTTCTATCTAAAAGTCCAGGCACGCGGACCGAGTCTTAAAAATTGTTCTGAAGGATATTCACTAAAGCGCGCACATTAATTACTATTGAACTAAAAAGCCTTCATTTGCTGAACGAAGCAATTTAAATAACATCCCATTTCAATGCAAAAGTGGCTTTTTACCGTGTTGTGGAGGGAGAGAACCATGCAAAATACTTTTTTTCTATTTTTCACGGTAAAATTATGTATTAATTGCTTTCATTATCTTATGTGAGATCAGTTCCTTGCGTTCTTTACCTCTAATCCTGCTTTAGCCCTTTCTTGCTAATGCTCTTTAACTAATCGAGCAAAAACCTACTCGGGTCCTTTATTTTAGGGACAATGTTCATCTGCTGTCCAATGATTTTGGAGGGTTCAGGCTATGGGATTACGCTTTACATTTTGCTAAAAAATCTCGCTTAGTATCCTGATCGTATTTTTATAGAATTCCGACTGAAAACGCATTTAGCACTAAAATTGTTAACTCCCCTTAGGGCATTGGATACAAATCTGCTCACTAATTTATGAGAAATGCTACGGGAAGTAGAGTGGAATTTAGGAGAAAACGAGGATTACTAAATAGGCAAATTGGAAGCTATATTATCAGTTTTGTATATTCGTGAGGTTGGGATTTTTTGTTTTAGATAAAATCGCTTCAGCAAATGGTTTTGCAATATGAATGATAGACAGCCAAGTCACAGTAGATCAATTGTATTCTTTAAGATAAAAGATCCAGAACGCGTATGGAAGTTTCAATTTTTCAATTATTAGCATCCCGCCATCTTGAATTCTATTATTTAATCTAAAAGGATGCAAGAGCATTTATAGGTCCTAATCTAACATCAGATTTGCAGCTGTCTTGAAGAACTACTCTGAAAGCAAGGATCACAAAATTCCCTGATGTATTTTGAAATTCAATTTGGTAATTCTAAAAAATTTCAGCTTCAGGTTCTATAGTTCGCAGGTATAACCTCTTGGCATTATACACCGATTTATGAAAGATTTCATCTCCAACAGGTTGAAATGCAGATTAATACAAAGGCTTTAGTTAAATAAGACCATGCGTAAACTTTACATGATTGCGCAAATCACGTAGTGAAGGAAAATGAAACAGCTTTTTTCATTAAATTTCACAAAAAGACAGACTTAGAAAGCTTATTAAATTCCACCGCTTCCCCAAATAAAGTGTATCCTCCTCACAAAAGACGAAAGATGTGTGCAGTTCTTTGGCAAAAGTAAAAATAAAAAGAGTTTTGGAAATTTTTGCCTAGTAATTTAGTAAATGTCTCTTAAGTCAGTTTTTACTGCGATTAGATGCGTTTTTTCTCATTTTTGCTCGTTATCTGACCCCGATTACCTTTATGTACCGAATATTTGGAGTTCAAATCGAAGGGCAATGTTCTGCCTATGCATGCTTTTGCTCACGCAAATTTTCCACGACGGAAATAAAATGTCTTTAAATAATATTATCATTAAAAATATGTAAACTGCGTCGTCTTTACTGAACACTCTCAGATACGGACCTGTAATACTTATTGGTTTCGTAGCAGACCTCTATAACATCCGAAGAAAATATTGCGTCAACTTGCATAAACAAGTCGTAAAAAATTATTTTTTGACTCAGTCTGAATGTAAATACGAATATTCGCTTTCATGTTTAAGGTGATAATTAGTAAAGTTTACTACATGTACGGGAGAGAATATCCGGGAACATGAAAAAGAAAGAATATCTTCAACCTGCCCGCTGACAAGCAGCACCTGACTGTCGTCATGGACAGGGCCGAATACAGGATAAAACTGAAGAACTTCTTGGTGGAAAAGGATTCCTAGGCACCTTTGGTTGCCAGCGGGTACAAAAAAACTTATAAACGGTAAAATCAAGACGATAGGTTGAGGAAAGCGTTTCCCCTCTTGGGTAGGGAAGAATTGACCGCAAAATTCACTGGGGCAGTTATGCACGTTTCTACGGCTTGCTGAAGGTGCACAAGCTAGGAGTGCTCCCTACACCTCATTGTCTCTTTACGTGGCGCCCCAACCGTTGGGCTATCAAATTGGCTGTATTAAGGACATTCTTTTTTCATCAAGGACTCAAAATGGACAGGCCAGTCGGCTGGGGAGTTGTTGACTTGTATCAAACATCGAAAAGTGGAGTGAGACTTCGTGACGGTGTCATTTGATCTGGTTACACTGTTCACACTCATCCCACCCTGGCCTGCCTATTGACTTTATGGATGACCTACTGCGGGCTTAGTATGATAAAACTGACCAACAGCTCAAGCGAGTGCACATCATCGAGTTTGTTGAACTTTGCTTTTAATCCTCCTTCCTATTCACTGTCGAGTTTACGAGTACAAGGGAATGCCGATTGGCTCGCCTCTGTCTGGAATGATAGCCAACGCGGTCTCGCAGTGGGTCGAGCGGATGGTCTTCAGCGCGCACCCCTCGAAATTTTCGACCAGAAATATTGAAGGCACATTCGCCCTAATCGAAAAGAACTACATGCAGGCTTTGATAACAGTGCTAACTTCCATCTTTCCGAGCACACAATGTACCAGGGAAGAGGAAGTCAAAAATCAATTGCCCTTACTCGGCGTGCTAGTTACAAATCTGGCAGATGGGAAGATAAGGACGAAGGTATCACTACGCGCATTTTCCTCTCCACAATCTCGCCTTTGAGGAAACGAGGGTGATCGCCCAAACCGGAACGAGGCTGGAAATTTTGTCCTAAACTGGCACAATTAACCGAGCCGTAGACTCACATCCCGCCTCCCATGCGCTCTGTACAAGGCCCGAGTCAATTCAGGAAGGGATAATGGGACGTTTAATATGAACGTCAAACGTGGCCGGCAACCGACACCCGCGGAGAAAAGAGGCGCCAACTGGAGGTCACTCGATCCGCCCGCGAGACTAAAAGCGCTGCACGAGCAACGACGACGGATCAGTCCGCCTTACGACGGGGGGAGGCCGACAGGCTTTGACGGAGCGGCAACCATGACAGCCGTCAAGGGGACACAAGTCGCGTGATCCCACCAACGGTCAACATTGATGAGGCCAGAAACAACAAACAACCAACAGGCACGCCAAAATACATGCGTTGAACAGGGCTATATAATTCGATGCAGACAACAAGGCTGAACACATTACACTAGAGCCATTTGGGCCATGAAATTGCCTTTCCTTCTTCATCTTCCTCGGGGGATGATAAAAACGATAAGATATCTAAACCTCCAATCCTCACTCGTATTACTCGAACATGTATAAAAAGACACGTACGAGCCAAACAAAATAAGGCTTTAATCCAGAGGTTCAACGTGAAAAGAACGTGGGCACCAGTTTATTTTGCGCCGATTGTGCTAATGGCAAAGCGCAAAGTTGCATACCTCCGGATGTCAGTGTGCAAGTGAGCGTGCAGCCGATAAGGAAACAGGCGAGCTTTGGGTGAAAGTGTTTGCAGTTCCATATGCTTGCCATTTATCTTTCCAAGGCGGTCATAATTTTTTTCGCATTTAAATGGACTACCCCACTCCCCATTCGCCCATTTCCTCTTGTTACTTTCAAAAGATATTTTTATATTTGTCACTCAAACTAAAAAAGAAAGTTTACCTATAATATTTTTTGTGGGACCTTGTAGTAGGTTTCATATTGGTTTGGTTAGGAATCAAGATACACCTGAGAAATGCAGCATAGTGCAAACATTGCCATTTTAATGATGCAATCCTATGCATGCGGGAAGGTAGTTGCTCGGTAACCGTAGGCTTGATGATAGATACGACCCTACTCTAATCGCACTCTGGTAACGCAATAAACTTATTGAAATAAAACATCTCTACAGTTCGTTTTCACGCAAACCATCGAATGAGTTTGTCCCTGGAAAAATTCCACAAAGCCGTCACTATGACTCTGTCAGTTAACCTTGGGTGATTGTGGGTGTAACGCTGGTTTGATCACACAAAGAAACAGCTGGTTTTTATTTAATGGGATTTGATATCAGGCAAACCCACTTGTATGTTCTTTAAGTGATAAAATCATTGGCTAATTTCAGCTTAGGCTTGGTTAAAAGTAAAATAAAGGTTTTTTTCATCTTCTTATGTTTAGAAAGCGTACATAACAATCTAACTCACTCTCGATGCATCAATGTCGTCAACGAGAGCTCGTAGTTTCTCGTGGTCACCAACTGACGTCCGGAACTGACCGTCAGCATAGACATGGTACGCGGTAACTTCCTCGTGATTGTTGGCGGTGAACTCAGGGCTCTTCCAGCTGATGATTACACTGTGGACCATCTGTTTTTCTAACGCTATGCATCGTGGAGCTGGGACTGAGTTGCAAAAAAGTAGCATTGAGTTAAAATATTTTCCCTTCTATCAAACCAATGGATATTTACGGGAGTATCGAAAAATCTCGGAGTGTTTTCGTCATAAGGTATACAAAAATAGTACACAATTTTACTCATTTGAAGGAAGTGTAAAACCACGGCAAATTCATTCAATTTTTATAAACAACTGCAGTACTCCTATAAAATTCCCATTAGGATCTCCATTTGTTCCATTCTCATGCAGCATATTTTGCTCACTAAATCGGAAAATCTAACAGTTTTTCTCCCCAGAAAATTAATTAAACAGAATTTGAAAACACAGGGGACCCTTTTGCCTGTTCCATGATCAAGCAACCTATTTTTACCAGCTGGTTCTATATTTCTTTGCAGGTTTACCGAGTGTATCTTTCTTAATGCACAGCTTATCTTGTGTGCTAAAAGCTACTGCTGCTTTTATTTTTTTCGGATATCGAAAATAGGAAGTAGGGAAATTGAAAGTTTCATACAGAAAAACCACGAACGAATTTGACTAACTGGCCGTTAGTTTGCACAGATGATTTTCATATTCTGCGCTTCTTCATGGGGGTTTGTGAGCATTTTAGGATCAAGGGAGCCGCGGTTTTGGCTCTTTGCACTAGTTAAACGCAGTATGAAAGGGGCTTTCATATTTTTATATTCTTCGGATTTGAATTATTGTATTGTTTTCCAAATGCTATCTCAGGTTGGGCCACGACAGAGAGCATCAAAATTCCGAGTCGATCAGGAATCAGGCTACCTCCTCGAAAATCTTAAATTTCGAAGCTTAAAGCAGAGTCCATCTTTTTTCACTTATTATGCAAAAAGAGCGTGTAATCATGCAACATCCATTGCATATTTCTGAGCTTTCATACTTGGCTACAAAGCAGCGTCATTAAAAACTGCAATCGGTTCTTCCTGCAACAATGAGCGTAGCTTGCGTGCGGTTTCGTTTGAAAACGGGCACGGGACATCTAATAGTGCGGGCATAGCACTTGTTATGCACTGGGAAAATCGATGTGTTAAGTTACGGCGATCAGCGATTCGGGCCCCGGTAGTTCTTGCCTTGTTCTTTTGTCAATCTGAGGCAGTATCATCTTCTCTACGACGCCAAAACCTTAGTCATTTACAAACCTCTTTGGGAAATCTGAGTTCCAGTACAGCGAAAACCTAATAGCACAATTCAGACCCTCCTTTACCCCAGAGGGCATCCGGCGGCGCATAAAAATGGTTTTGTTAAGATTCTATTTTAAATAATGAAAACGCACTGCAGCGACCGGAAGACCACGTGCAGCAACACCATGATCTACGCGAACAGCCAGCAAGCAACCACATAGAATAGAAAGGAGCGAGATACAGAGAGAAAGAGATGAATGGTTTGATAATGCCTATCCCAAATAAGGAATGTACCAGGGGCGAAATAATGCTGTATCGCCAGAGTGCCGCTCATCGTTTGGCAACTCTTGTGGGTAAATGACTCATGTGGATGAATGACCAACTGTAAGCAGGTGAGTAATTGGCCATAACTTATCAGCTTACCTACCACATTTGTTGCCGTCACTATACAAGTCGGAACGCTGTTTGAAGTAGCAACCCACTGAGTCACGTCGCTAACCGAAAGCTCTTACTTTATTAGGAATGACGTCACCACATGACTCACGGCAAAAGCCAAGTGGCAACTCATGCCTGAGTTAAGTTCTAGTGAGAAAGACTAGCAAAACGTCTGCTGGACATTCTTCCTCTCTCCTCTTAGTCATTTTGCTTCGATTGCTAAACCTCAGAAAAAAACGGATGGCCACAGTTATTTTTGCAATGCACACTTCAAGCTTAGGAGTTATATTTATTGGCGGGTGTTTAAATTGAGCTATAAATTAGGAGATAATAAGTATTACTGAATCATGTCTTTAATCCATCTACCCCTTATTGGTAACACTTTAGATTCCATTATCTTGTTAGCAGATTCCCTGTAGGTTACGACAGTACAATATTATCCGAAGGTTGCACAAATTCACTTTATTGATAATAGTCACATTTTGATATCTTTTATAGCGTTACAAATTTTTCCTTGCATCCGTTTGACTCAAAACTTCAATTAGGGACGGTGAAACAAAAGGTTGGCCTATCGCATTTTCTTGCACTTTGAAGAAAACAAAAAGCGAGAAATAGCGTACCACGTCGATTAGTAATCCACTCATCGCTGTTTGGAAACTCATCCAAATCATCCCTAGCAGACTCTAAAAAATTTTAAAGAACAAGGTCAAAAACACCCTTAAATATGTGTTCACTAAAACGTGCCGGGCCTCGATGTGTGTTTTTTGATTGCTCCAAGTTGCACAATTTTTAAAGTGCAATTTGCAGAAAACCAACAGTTTTGGTATTCAAAATTTATCATAGCTGCTTTATACTGCCAAAAGCAGATCTTACTTTAAACCACCCTTAGTTTTACAAACATTATAGTACTTACTCTATTTAAAGAAATTTCACACATTACTGTATGTCTTCATGAAGATGTCCCTAGTGCTACTCAAATATTCTAGATATGGGAAATCCACCGTGTACTTTGAAAGCAGCATCCGTTAAGGGTCAGCTGTAAGCTCGCGCATAAATACGCCAGTAAATAACCACATTTTGCCATGATTATTATTTAAAACAGAAATTTAACCTTTTTAAAACATAAATTATTGTATTTCCGCAATGCATAGAATTTGACAGTATGTCTTCTGAGTCATCAGAATTTACAGCAGCATTGGCAGTCTTGAATAAAATGAACAGAAACACATGGTTGCCTCTCAATGTTTGTTTTCATAAATGACTTTAAACATGTTGACTAACGGTAGGCTCTCTACCTGTGTGAAATTAACTTGGGAGTATGTTCCGTTGCAACCAGTGTTGCCAAGTAAGTTTTTGAAGGAATGTTCATATTGCCCGTATATGTTTTAAAAGCTCATAAACCTAATTAATCTGAACAGATTCCGAGCAATCATGGGAAGCACATAGATATTCGGTATATTGAACTTCCCAAATACGTCTAAATTCGTCAGAAAGTAGACGTGAACTTCCTGCTATGTGATACTTTCCAGCTAACTATTTGTAAGAATATATGTGGAAGAAAATCTGCAATCGATTTATTTCTATGATATTTTAAAAATAACCAAAACGCAAATTTTACTACAGCGGAAAATTTTTATAATTATCGCAAATTTTAAAGGGCGGTTTGATGTTTCAGTCCTTACCATCTTGATCTATGCCTTGGTTATTTGTGCTGGAATGGACTTCTATGTACTTTGTTGGTTTAATGAGGTCAAGCAGATCGCGTTGAGGGCTCTTATCGGTCGAATTGGATTGCATTGATGGTTTTTCAAGCAAAATTGAACCCAGTTCATTACGCCTTTGCCGCATTTGGGAAGATTCAATATCAAGTAGAAGTTCTTCGTAACGAAGGGATTCAAGGGTGCAGTGCCGCTCTGATTCACGCAGCTTACGCTTGAAAACAACAAAATATGTTTAATTGCACAATCTATTGAGATATATCATTGCAAATGGGTCTGATTTAATTCATAAACTCTCCGTAAACGACACTCATGTATGCGCTTTCAATCTGCCTTAGTAAATGAAGAATTTTGAAAGCGCATAAAGAAGAAAACTTTTGTAAAAGTGATAAGAAAACTTAAGATCCACTCAGTGGCCGTTCTCGTGCAACGTAAGCCAAAATGTATAATGCGTTTAGGATTAGTAAGGATATCTTAAGTGTAATCGTAAGATTTATTATCAGGAAGCCTAATATTTAAGATACTTCAGACACCCGCAGATGCCTGCTTTTCAACCAATGTCTTTTCGGCTTTAAAAAAATACTCTAGATACAAAATATGCACTATGTATAGGTTTTCAATGCTCTTACTAATTTAAATATATTTTCTAGAGCAAGCAACAAAAATTGCTCTTTATTGTACACATTTGAAAGATAATTCGTGTTCTATAAAGTTTTTACTCAAATTAAATCTATGTTTAGGTTACAAAAAATCTCTCTTAAACCCAATTTATTTTGAGCGCGAACTGCCGTTGCACATGTGTTTAGGATTTTTAATCTACAAGTTATATGCTTTCTGTGGAAAGGAATTTCATACATTGTTGTGTGTAGTTCAAAAGATAATATATAGCGCTCAGACAACTTTGCGGTGGATGTGAAACATACTGTTTACCTTATGAGGGGCATTGATGAACGACGACCTGAATGGACGCTGTACAAGCTTAAACGATTTCATAATTAAAAACTTTTTTCAAATCAAAAGATAGCCTTTCTTCGATTAAAAAAGAGATAAACGATAGAGGTCACAACCAAGGTCGCGTAACCGGTATAATAAAGAATATTTTGCTTGCATTTTCTATAAAATATATTTAAATTCATAAGTGCAGTGAAAATCTATAGAAAAAAACACATTATTTTGTTAGTCCCGTTTTGATAGACTAAGGATTTTTAAGGAGGCCGAAAAGACATTGGTTCAAAGGCTGATAACGTGGTCTGTCTAACGTATTGTGGGGGTAGGCTATAACATAATAAATATTACATTGCCACTCAAATAATCATTTCTACTCTAAAACGCTTTAAAAAAAATTTGTTTAATATATTGTTCAATGGTTGGGAGAGGCAATTGGTAGGTGAACAGTCTTAGTGAAATTATGGTTATGAAAGGAAGGTCAAAAATGCCTGATAGCGATACCGTATGTTGGCTTATTTTAACGTGCGAATCATTTGAGTTTAGAAAGCAAGTAATACAACTGTTAGAATAGGGAAATTTTAATGTTATCATTAAAATTAAAATGTTTTGCAAAAGGTAAAGAACACACCTTTAAGGACTCAATCGCCTCCTCAAGTTCAGTGGTTGTTATCTAAAAATTACAATTAAACACAATACATTTCATACTCGACTCAATTAGCAAAAGAATCCCTCACATCTCTTGCGTAAGTCATAAGATTTATATTAATGCAGGTTGAAACCTTTCGTAAATTCTAGTACCCCATTATGCAGTTTTGGCTACTAATCGACCCGATATTCAGCAGCCAAGAATGCAAGGTTAACAGAGTTTTCCTAATTAAATCGCAGGAGCATATGATTGAAAAAAGATGTGGTAGAGTTTAACTTTGGAATGTTAAAAGTAAATGTTTCTTTTGATACTAGATTATTAGCTTACGACGTCGCTGCGCGCGTCCTATTTTTGCCACGCATGCGTTTGGTACGGCTAACCTGGGGGCTCTGAGGTCAAGTCAAACGCCGAGACCAACTTCATTGTTATGCGGTAGACAGGCTTCGACAGTCGACCGATGCGTGAGACAACTAAGAGTGGACGAGGGCAATAATGAGCAATACATCCGCATGCCTCACCACAGAAACCCCGACGCGTTGAAGTCTTTCATGACATATAAAGAGTTCTGATTTGAAAGTTTTTAAATTAACACAGACAATTGATTATTTTTGGTACAGAATTTTGGCCTTGTTTGCTCCTTCTCAGCTGTACATACAACGGTAGTTTACCGATCAACTTCACAACAAAATACTATTTAACTTCGCTTCAGTATTCTAGCTTATAATCCTTGAAAACCACCGTCTACGGATTGGTAAGTAGTAATCGGGACGTATTGCCATCAACCACCGGAGAGTGAATTGGTCACTGGTGATTTGGTTACCAGCCATCCCCCAGCATCAAGTGCAGAGAGGTTTCAAATCAAAATTGCGCTCAAGTTAGCTTACCGCACACTACATTTGTGTGCGTCTGGATGTGCCAATCTGCAGGCAATTGTCCTTTATACGTTAATTAACGCTCAACGATCGCTAATGGAACTCACACGTCCCCTTCTGCAATGGGAATTACTCTCGAGCCCGCCAGCAACCACACAGCAGCTAGTTATAGTAAAGGCATATGAACAATGTGGAAAAAGACAAGATAGACTGGAATGGCCATTTCTGTCCCATTAGCTGTCATCAGCTAGTCACACCGAACCCCCAGTTGTGTACCACCCGAGGCTCCAAACCGCAACCTGTTGATCAGAAGTCCAACGCTCTAACCATCGTTGGTTAGGTGACCATCTAATAGAACTTGGTTTAGTAGCCAAGGAGGACGGGGCACGTGCCATTCTGACAGGGAGTGTGGCTTGCTGACTGTAGAGGGCAGCATAAAAAACCAATTATTCCTAATTCTTTGTCCGGAATATATCTAAAAGAGAGCCTGAGTCAAAAGTTGATCCCTGGGAGGTATCGTATAATGACGACTTCCAATCCTACTACCTGCTCGCCTGGCTTAAATTATTCAATCAACCCTTTGATAAAATCCCTATTTTTATCTAGACATTTATATCTCGATGTTTTTACAACTCCTCGTCTCATGTATGCGAACTTGCGCATTCTATTTCCCATGGGTAAAATTACTTTCACTACTTTTCAGTATTAAGGAACCATCGAAACACGAAAATTGACCTCTAGTATCTATTAATTCATTTTATCTCATACAAGTTAATTTTGCCTTGTGCGTCTGTTGACCTTTGAAAGACTAAAAATACTGAGTACTTAGTCAATAATTATTTAACATAAAGGGTTATATCTCTTTACCTGATTTTTATCGCGTCGGATTCTTCAATGTTTTTTGACTCATAGGAAACTTATTCATTGATGAACGCTCACCGATCGCTAACGGACCTCACTCGTTCCGCTCTGCCTTGGGCTTAATTTTCGAGCCCCGCAGTCAGCCGCATAGCGGCTATTAGTAGTAAAGACATAATAAAAATGCCGGCAAAGTATACTTTTTCGCAAAATCCGTTGAATAAGAAGTTAACTTTCTTCAGGAAAAAAAACCAGGAAGTTTAATTTCTCTTAAGAGAACTAAATATTCATTATTCTGTCGCAACTGATGAAGATAAAATGCCTTCTCAACTAATTATAAGTCTTAATAACTTTTTCAGCAGAGTGACATGAGACAGATATATTTAGATGCATTAAGGCGCACCCGGGGAGCTTCGGTAGCAGAAGATGAAAGCACGCGCGATAATTGGCCAATTTTGTCGGATAATTGGGCTTTGATTTCAGTATTTGTGAGAAATAGTTGTTTGCGCCTTTCTGAAGTTACACGGAGATCCTGAAACGGTTAAAAGCTTCGTTAACAAGATTGCATTGATTAAAATAATTAGGAAAAAATATTTTTAAAGTAATTATTTTCGAAAGAGATGATCAAGTTGGAACAAATACCAAGGCCCAAATTATACATATATGTGAAGACGAAGTTCAAAAATATGCCAATACGCAGATAAAATCGAAACCACAGTATTATGGCTAAATATCTTACCCTCGGTTAGTTAGACTACTATATATATGGTGCAGTTGGAGTTGTCAAAGTTCAAAAACAATATTTTGAAACATAATATTCAGGTCAAATGGCTGACAACTTTTGTTCAAGCTTAGAGCAGTGTTACAATATTTGCGATAACAAAATTTTTATAATAATTAATTTGCTTTTGACAATTGTCCACTAAAATTCTCGAGCGATTATCGCACTATCAATAATTTAAGCCTTGGAAGCAAACATTAATTTGACTACTCACAACATACGACCCGAATCGTTTAATATTTGATGCGTGTAAAGACTCTCCCTCTTTGCTGTCACAGATTTAAATTACAGAACATTTTATTCTAATGCCATCTTTCCAAAACACATATTTTTGCAACATTATTAAATTTAAACCTAATTTTATCTATAAATGATGCTGAACTACGCACAAAAGTATTTTATCTAAAAAGTTATCGGATACTGATAAACTTCGCCTGGAATTAAAGCGAAAATAAAGAAATTCCAAAAACTATTTGCTTAACTTATTTAGACTTTTTCATCAACACCTTCTTTGTGATGCCAATATTTCAAATTTTAACGATTTCCTTAACACATTGCTGCAAATACTGTAGCATTGTTAGCGTACCAGGCTGTTTGTTTAAGATGGAAGCAAAGTTAAGGAACCCGGTAGGACATTAAGCACAATTCCTTTAAACGCAGTCTACACCATTTTCTTTTACAAAACCGATCAGCTAGCCAGTTAAATTTAAAATTTCCTAAAATCCCTATGAGATGTATTGTTGACAGTTTGTTTCGTTGAACTGCAGTCTCATGCGGCCCGGGAAACCACTTAAAGGGCGAGTATATTCGCTATCTTGCGTGAAATGGTACGATCGATTCCTTCAAATCACTGAGAAAATACTATGCTAGGCACCGGTGTTATTGGCCTCTTACCCCTGAAATTCTCCTGTTCTTTGTGAAAATCATTCAAGTCTTCTTGGGGCACTGAGAAATAACTTAACTTATGTTGATAACTTTAGAAAGCTAGAAAAGTAGAATTTTTTACGAGAACAAGTTTAAAAATAGGTTTACGTTTCAATGAACAGGAACTTATGTTCATTTTCAAAGTCTAAGCGCCACAAAAATCAGGTTTTGCTTTCACTTAATTCCCAGTTAATTAGCTTTTCTACCAAAAATATTTCTATGCATGTGTGCATCCGCCTGGTGGAGGGTGATAACGGAAATTTTAACTAACCTATGTAATTACCTGCACTTAGGATAAACCATTTAAAATAAGGGAAAATATCCCGTCGGAGTAATAAGATTTCGGCCCGTTTATGAACGACAGCAACTTCACTTCCGAAGAGCACTTTGTAGTCATCTTGAAGTCGCCTTCTTGGTATTAACAATGGAAAACTTTACAGTGAATGGCTGCCGTATGTGCGTCCCTGGACCTCGCGTTTAAAAAAGATCAATCAAAATTTGACACTTAGGCCTCGAACGTTTCTTGGCGGTAACGTTTGCTCATCGAGAGTTGAAGATGACCAACCTCGACGGTACGCTTAGCTATTTCTGGGGTGAAGTAGGATCTATGTGTCTCGATCAAGTGTTCGGAGGGACGAGTTCATATCGAATTTCCTTAATGTTCTTCTAGTGGGCATAATTACAGCAACAATGGAACCTTCACTGTTAGCGCGCGATGAGAACCTCCAGGCTTGTGGTTAAATTTCGTGCACACAACGAAGAAATCAACTTTTAAAGAGTTTTTCGAAGACTCCACGTTTCATACCCCAAGATACTTTAGTTTTGGTCGTAAAATCTTCCACTACCCATTTTGCATGAAACGTTTACATGAACCTCCGCTTACCCCAAAGGAACCACGTGGAACCGGTTTGTAGTCTGATGCACCATGATATGGCTGCATCTGTCTGGCAGTGTGATGATAAAAGTTTGTTTGCAAAGGAGAACCTACAAGCTATGTTTAACTTATTCCCCAAATTTTCGTGGCTTTTCAATCCTTGTAACCTGCGTTTTCCGATTCTTTGAAGAGCGTCGCATATGAGCTTCAGGAATGGAAAAGTTCTTCAATGTTCTCACATTCATCAAGGTTAACAAGCTTAGGGAAACTGCTTCTACCTTTTACTTGAGATACCCAGTGCGACCTGTTTCGGTTGCTTTAAATGAAACGTTTTTGAAGTTATCGTTGGTATTTTACTCTTCTTAGAATGTCATTCCGGAACTTTTATCCTCTCTCACTTAACTGTACTCCTTTTTTGCACAGCACGAAATTCAATATTACTGTTGATGAAATTAGGCGAATAAGAACGGCGAAAAGTATAATTGCATTTTTATTATCACTAGGAATTAGTCACAATATAAAATGGAATCTATCTTCTACCAGACTAGGCAAGACCACGCCCGCATTGCACACTGATAATTGAAATTATTAAAGAGCCCTCTCAGAAGTCATTTTAATAAAGTGCAAATAAATCAACTTGCCTGGAGCAGTGTTTCCATTAATATGAACAAATTCCTGCCGTTAATTCGGCCACGGCTATGTCCGTAAACATCATTTTTCAGAAATTTGAAGCAGAAGCTGCAAACTGGAAACAGCAAAATGGAAACATTATTCAGTATGGCTTTCACTTACAAGACTGTGCTAGAAATACCGTCAAAAATTACCAGAAAATTAACTCACCATAGATAATACTAGCAAATGAATCATTTCTGTTTTTTGAAGACCTACAAGCTTCACCAAAGTCCTATCTAAGGGAAGATGCTAGTTAAAATTTCCCCCAAAACTTCTAAAGAGATCATTAAGGACACGTGCTGAAGTATTATAAGTACATGATTATTGTGTTTGTCAATGACCGTTTTGAGTTCTCTAACGGTGGGATTAAGACTACACTGGGAATATTTCGGTTATCAACTTCCGACTGTTAGTGTTTTCAGTCCTTGCCTAGTTCATACTTCGTTTTAGATGACATATGATTCAATTTCACCTCGAAAATTAGATTTTAGGAATTTTGTTACCCTCGCTGATACTGGTGACAACACACGATATACTAAAGTGAATATAGATTGGTATGGGTGATGCCTTTGATCAGAACAAGTGTTACACTTTCACTCGGTTTGTGAAGCCCAAATGCCGTCTGGGTGTATCGCTGCTACATTTGTCTGAATAAACACTCGTGACAAACTCACTGAATAGCTTTAGCAATCTGGCGTGGTTCAAGTAATGTCTAATTATCACAGAAACTATTTATCTACCATCATCAAACCAATTTAATACTTGTATAGATCAAAGCATAACTTGAAATTGATTGCAAGTGCAAGCTTTTACCTGAGTTCTAGTACCATTCTTAGCATGAAATGCCCGTCGGCATCAAGGTGAATGAGATGGGATATGACCTCGGATAGTTATCTTATTCCAAATTTCAATTGTGAGCATCGACTGTGAAAGCTTGTGAGGAGGCATGTAATATTTATTTGGAGGATTCACATACCAAAACACGGTCGTTGATAAATAACATTAGATGATTAATTGCGTCCATAACCGTACAAGTCCTACTTAAACAACGATGACTTTAAGTTTTCAGCTATCGAAGAGTAAACGTCCCTGACATTTATGCCTTTCGGGGTCTTCAGGTAAACGAACTGTTATTCCGAAACCAGATTTTTTACTTGCTTTACTTGCATTCAAGTCAAAAATGCCCAAAGAGGCTTAATCTTTTTCAATTGTTCACATTTTCTCAGGTCAGATAAAAGCTTAAGTTACCTCTATAGTTTTATTAATTCCTCATTATTCCAATTTAAACCTATATACGAATTCCACGGGAGCAAATATCACAAAATATAATTTGAAGACGAAAGGAAGATGACCTAACATTCCGATTTATTTTATATTTTTATTCAAAATATTTCTGTTTCCCTACTGCATCGGAATAGTCGAGATAGCAATGCACACGTAGGAAAAGTGTTTACATTTGTGCATGCGTAAGTCTTGTCAACTACTTTCGAGTAATGTTTATCCGGCTGACATATACCTTTGATTTTTTTGTGCCCATAATCGGTAAAATTATTGAATTGAAGAACGTCGACCTCTTTTGAAAAACAAACTTCAGTCTCTGAGGAAAAGGGCCCGAATGCGGGTCATGAGAAGTTGCTAACAGTACAGAGTTCAAGTGACTTCGGTTATATACAAATTTAGGTCATCCTTTTACTTAAGTTAGTTCTTCTCTAAGAAAGTATATGATTAATTTTTTATATAAAGCACCTGTGTCTGACTTATTTGAGATCTTAAAATGTACTTTTTTTTCTTTGGGAACCGTTCGCATTGCTGCAAGAAAATTTCTTAAAATTCTGCATTTCGATTAGCAATTTCTGATTCGTAACGTAACTCATTTAAAATAGCTGCCTTTTTAAAGAGCTGATAGGGAGAATACCTCATTAGTCAAACCGATCCATATATTTAGTAATTGACTTGTGTCGCTTCAAATAATATTCAGGCTCATAGAAAAAATGGAAAAATTTCAACTCGAACCTAAAGTGGGTTCTATGAAAGAAATCGCTTACAGTCAAATGGAATAGTCACATCTGAGGATTTCTACACACGTTTTTTCTTATTCTCGTTCTCATGCTGATTGGGAATTCTAAGATGTATAACTTGGTTTTTAAAAAGTTTTCTAAGTTTCTTAACCAGACTCTTGTCTATCGCACTTGTATTCTGTTCTCTGCTCATGACCTTGTTACTGCTCGTGGAACTAAACTTGTGAACGTATTGATATATCCTATCATTAATTGTTAGCGTTCCTATTGTCAATTCGCATAAACAGTTGTGATTTACTGGTGGAAACAGATCGATATGTGTGGTTGTTCTTGTCTTGCTTGTCGACTCTACCTTGTATGTTTGATACTTAGGAGTAGAAAAACAACCGAACTCGCAATAGGGTTAAGTAAATATATCTTGAATGCTTATAATAGCCATTTCATTAATTTCTTTGTAGAAAAAATTATTCAACTTGATATAACCGAAGAATAAGAAAGTCAGCCTGTGAGTAATGGATAGCTGGATTACTACGCTGCATAATATCTTTACTAATTGCAATAAATCAATAGTTTTTCTTACATCTTTGTCTATAATAGTTTTAAGAAACTACATGTCTAAATTTCTGAAGATCCCGGCTTGGTTTTCATTTGCCTGCTTAAACTGCGTATGGGTTATTAATAAAGAATTTACACATTTATTGGTTTCGAACCGTTTAATCAATTCTCTTTTTGTAAATTTTGGGACTGAGTTTAACAATGAAAGATAAACCACCTTTTCTGGTAAATAGCTTTAAATTGTTACCTTGGAATAACGTTGTGATGGCGTGAAGGCGAAGTCCAAAGAGACTCTTTCCAGTGATCGTTCTAACGAGTTACCCTGGTATAAATGTGGCATTAATATTTCTCCAGGTTTAAATTATAAACATTGTCAGTTGAAGACGTTTTTGCGAGATCAGTATCCCAAAATAGTCTAATAATCCACACCGCCAGTGTGAGAATGGTAACCTGCAGATGTTTTCAGCAGAGGATTATCTGCTTTGGAAAATTTCCTCTCGTTCCAACACTTAAGGAGCAGTATAGAGAATGTGATGAAACCCTTTTGTAAAAGTGAGAGCAGCGTCATGCAGCGGCAGGCGGCTGTTTCCACGTGCAGACTGGACATCAGCGGGGCAACCAATCAGAATTCGCCGCGAATCGACCAGCAAGCAGAGCAGTCGCTCAAGCTCTCTAACTGTTAGGAGGAAAGGAAGAGTGGAGCTCTGCGAAAATGGTTCTTTCACACATAGAATGAAACAGTGCCTAGTAATGTTAGCGGTTTCCGAAGTACTTAGGCTCTTGTGTGCCCGTCTGGCCGATTTCCACTTCACATGCGTTATATGTCCTTTAAGAAAGATAGGCATGTTTAAAAACTTTAATTTTTCGGACACCGTATTGGCTGTGGAGGAAGCAGAGGCTTTGTCGTATTGGTAGCCTCAAGAAGGGGAAAAATTCGGCGAAACACTGCATTTTAATATTGCTGGTGGCAGTGGGAGCCAGAAGAGTTTTAACTTACATATAGAGGTCAATCATTTAAAGTAGTAAAGCTTTTTCCATTTATTACACCATTAATGTTGCGTAATATACGATTCTGTGTATAGTCCACCGGCTATTCATCGAGAAAGGTTTTTATGCTTTCACGTTAGATACATCATCTGCCAGTTCCTGGTTGCTTTGCCCGCTAAGCTTAAGCATATTGAACATATTATGCCTTCCTGAATCATGTCCTGGGTCTGGAAACGTAATCTAATTTTCTCTCTTCAGGGGATGAGACACAACCAGCCTATAAGATAACAAGATCGTAGGCTATTATTCGGAAAAAAGCAAGGTTTCATCAGATTGTTGCTTTTCTTACGAGAAACAGGGACCAAACTATCATGAAGAAAATATAAGTGGCGTGTAATCTACAGCTGCCCAACTCAATTCCCCTCATTAACCGCTAATTCACGCCCCAGAATTATTTATAAGGAAAATTCTTTCATTTTGCGAAATCTTTCGTTAAATGTAGACAAAGAAATATATAGAAAAATGAAGAAACATGCATAGTGGAATAAACAAAAGGAAATAATAAAAGAAAAATGGGCGCATAGCCAAACACGCTGGCGGTTTGTTACAGATAGCCTTATTCACCTGCAGGAATATCCCTTCAAATAATTGCTACTATTGCGGTTTATTATTTTCCAGACGAATGAATAAATTGGGTGTACTAAATAACATTCCGTCGCGCAGAAAGCATCTTATTGTGTATAAAACCGCAGTTTGCAGCAGGCATATAACTTTGGAAGGTTTGGCAGATTTGTGTGACAGTGATTGTAACTTTTTATCTTAAGCTTTTTATAGACTGTTTATGAAATTAGCTAGTTTATTTCGGTCATTGCACAGTCTTGTTGGCTTTCGATATGCAGTTTATTCTTTAAGAATTTGGATTTGCAGTAGACAGAATGTTTTGTGTGAATAAGGGGGAATCAGATCTGGGTGTGCTTTGGCACCCAAGCAGATTAAACCATACAGCCTTATCTTTTGGAATTACCTTTGTTCCTTTCTCTAGAAAGGCTTTACGACTTTATTTAAAGAAACGCAGTTCAACGTATTATTTATCGAAATCCATAAAAAGTATGAACTACTCACTAGAGGTCTCTACTGGGTGAAAATGTATGTAGAAGACAAGGCGAGTGACAGTCAAATGCCAGAATGTTATATGGAATAAACGTTAACCATGTGAAAGAACAAAAAGTTAAAAGATAAGAAACCAAAATATTGGAATCAGAAGTATTTTATTCTTCTCTAGCTAGGCAGTTTACTCTGCTTACTTTATTTATCATTCTATTTCTATGTTAACAAATACTCATAATAGATTCTGAAGACAATGATGCCTTTTGCTCAAAATTTAAATATTTTAAGCATTAAACTATGCTTAAATATACTTCCACTATTATAATGCATATTATAAGGTATACGCAATGAAAGGTTGGATTCCATTTCCCTGTCCTTCTAGTCAGTTTCGTAAATCACAAGTATCAAAATGTCACTTAATTTTTGTTTGCAAGTGATTTTTAATTGCAATTCCAGAACTACGTTTTACATAAAATGCCTCAAAGATGTATTTTCAACACAAAGGTTTCGGGAAAGTATCAGTAAACGTACACAACCAACAGTACACCTGGCATGCAACTCATTGACTCTCAACATGTGTTCTACAAATGAGCTAGATTCCAGAGCACATAAGATAGCCTTGAAGCAAATTATTGTCATATAAAATAATATGTGTCGGAGAAATGGACCCAAAAAGTATACACCGTTGCTAATACATTAGAATCATACGGTAGAGGCATTGAGATGTATCCATCTTGTCTTAGTTTTTGTGCATGTATTGACGCACTACTTTATAGACCGTTAGAAGGTCTAGATGCCTATTGCTAGAGATGGCATCTGAATAACATGCCTCAAGCGTGAGTCGTAGGGTTTTTGAGGTTCATTGGTCTATGATGGTCACTTATTGCTTGGCAAACGTGTGGCTAGTTTCTCCTATGTGGGTTGCAAACTGTGAGTTTGGGTATAGCCTCCGAGTCGCCAGTTCGTGCTCATGTAGGTGGGTCAGAAATTTTCGTTTTGCAGTCCCCGTCCCTATGACATATTTGGTGGACAACTGCAGAGGTTTCGGTGGGGGGGGCAGTCTGTCCTTTGCTTGCATAACATGGCGACGAATTGTCACCTGAGGTCGATAGGCTATGCCTACACTGGCTTGATGTAAAAGTTGAGAAACTGCATCAGAGACTCCTTCTATCTAGGGAATTACCCTCCAGACCTTGGGTTTTTGTTCTGTTAGCTGTCATTTGATCACTCGGTGCTTGTTTTTCTTGAGGAAAGAGCATGGGTCAAATAGGTGCTGTCAGTTTTTTTGTCAACTGGTGGGCTGCAATGTGTTTCAACTCTTTTGCATAGAGTTCGGACGCAGCTACCTTTGTGATACCGAGGGTTATTGCTGTTGGAGTATAATATTTGCTTTGTGCCTGTAACTTTTCTGAATAATGTCGTTTGGAGTCGTCCATTTGCACACCGGCGCACAAAGGACATCGAAGAAGTGAAGTTGGTTGTTTTTTTAAGCTTCCATCGTGAGTTTTATATTTTTTACAACAGTGTTTAGTACTGCTTTGAGTTGCTCAATGTCTGATGTTTGACAATGAAAAACGTTTCATCGACATAACGAGCGCAAAACTTTGGTTGATATACGGTAAAGATCATGTGTTCTATCCGTTGAAGAACCATTTCAGTAAGCCGCCCTGATGGAGACCAGGGGAGCGTCTTTAATTTGTTCATACATTTGTTACCAAATTTGAAGTAGCTTTTGAGGCAATAACGTGGAAGTTCGAGCACATTTTCGAACTTCAGAAGGCTTTTCCAATCCCTCGTATCGTTCTGTTAGAAGTTGTTTCATAAGATCAATTGCTAGTTGCTGTGGAATGGAGGTGAACAGTCAAAGGACATCAAACAATACCATGGATTCGTTTGGTTAAAAGTTCACATTCTTTATCCATTCAAGGATCTGGTTAACATAAGCTGTGGTTGATGGCGAGCCTACTCCCAGGAACGTAAGGTGGTCAAACATCCATTTTGCCCACCGTATGTAGGAGTGTCATGAATAGAGACGATGGACCTAAGGGTTATGTTTTCTTTGTGCACTTCCGGCAGACCGTAAAATCGTGCCGTGGCCGTATCCATTAGGTTTCATGGAAAACCAATCTCTGAGTTTTGAAGGACTTTTGTTTATTTGCGGGATCACCTATTTCATTTCACTAGCTGGACATAGTTTATAAGGTTGGTGGTCATCGCGTGGGGCTCCGGGTTTTCTTTTGGTAAGCAAATTTGTTTAGCACTATTGTAGAACGACCTTTGTCAGCCGGTAGAATGATTATATTTTTATCCGCTTTTATAACTTTTACTGCTCTCTTTTCTTCTTGTCCAAGAGGTTCACACTTTTTGTGTCGTATGGGCAGCGATGATGGTTTTTGGCGTCTTAAATCTTTTGTTTCTTCCGATGCCTTTGTGGATTGAAGAACTGATTCAAAAACGGTAATGAACACAATGGTTGCGGCGTTTTCTGTGTTAAAAGTGGCTCCTTGTCCAAGGACTGCAATTTGTGTGCTAGTGAGGGGTTAAGAGAAGAGTTTTGCGGATGAGGTTGCCTGGTAGTTATGCTGTATGGGCTGGTCTCAGTTAAGCCAATTTTCTTGATGATTCTATATTCTACTCGGCTGTATCTTTCGAGCGTTCGTGCGAATGGTCTGCTCAATTTACTTCGACTTTCAACCAGCCATTGTCCAGAAATATGAGTTGGATTGAACAATTTGTACGTTTTAATTTTGCATCCTTTGGTTTCAATCTTGAATTAATATTCTAGTCATTCGTCCCTGGGCTGTGCCAAATTCCCCCTGGATAAAGCAGAATGCATCTGAGTAGGCAAAGCCTATCAATCTCAGGTGACAACTTGTGCCCGTGTTATGCAAGCTAAGGACAGACTGCACCCCCCCCACACCGAAACCTCTGCAGTTGTCTACCAAATTTGTCGTAATGACGGGGACAGCAAAACAAAATTTCAGACACACCTACATGAGCACAAACTGGCGACTCGGAGGCTATACCTAAACTCACAGTTTGCAAACCATATTGGAGAGACTGGCAACACGTTTGACAGTCAAGAAGCGACCATCACAGACCATTGAACCTCGAAAACCCAACGACTCACGCTTGGGGCACGGTATTCAAATGTCATCTCTAGCAACAGGCATATAGACCTTCCAATGGCCTATAAAGTCCTGCGTCATTACATGCACAAAACTAGGATAAGATGGATACATCTGACCTAAGGTATGTAAGTGAAGACGGCCCACGACGAACCCACCGGAAGATGAGGTCATAAAGCACCCTCGGCCGGTGGGAAGTTGCCCAAAACCAGCGGCCGTCGAGCTGTACAACCATCCGCGAGAGGCCGGGGCATCGAACGAGAGAAATATCGATCAGTCCAAAGCCGATCATTTCAGGCTGTCATTCAAAACACTTATTGATAATAGCAGTAGAGGCTTCGAAAATGGAGAGCCGATCAAGCTCTCCGAAGGAACAGCGAAAACACAAACCAGTATCAATGAGCACTTTAACCTTTTCTTGATTTCATCCAGGAACTCTTTCTTTCGCATTATCAGTGTTCGGGTGGTCTAAATAAATATAAACCTTTATATAATTGTGTTTTATAATCCGTAAACTTGCGTGAAAGTTGACTATAACCGATGCTTTTTTTCTTTTCAGCTAGGTTGTGTTTTGTTTCCATTGATTACCAAAACAGCTTTTCCTTGGCGATTTCAGCACTTTTACTCCCAAGCCCTAATTAACATGTGACTTTTAAACGATAAACTGTCTAACCTTGTTACGCCTCAAGGTTGGCCGACACGCCTGGAACCTAACCTCGTGACAAAGCAGATATTTTTATTATTATATCCTTTTTTCGAATGCAGTTAAAGATTTTTATATCCATTTTCGTTACAAGGTTAGAGTAATATTTTCTACCTGTCATTTCTAAAGGGAATTTTTTTAGTTTTTGGGAACTATTTAGTGCATTTCATGCAATAAACTGGTTTAAACCACTGAGTATCCAGATAAATTCAAAATGCTCACTGGAACTGGTTTGCATTTTCGTTGTTATTTGGGAGAGTTTGGCCGGTTCTCCATTTTCAAAGTCCTTACTGCAAATATCAATCATTGTTTTGAATGACAGCCTGAAATTTTCCGCTGTGAACTGATCGATATTTCTCTCATTCTTTTGCCCTTGAACTGGTGATGGCAGAGTTTTGTCCTGATTTTTGACACCATTCCCCATACAATAACGACACATTACTCTTATGGAAAGCCTAATATATGTTCGGATGCCCTGTGCACTTAGCTCCGCCCTTGGGACAGACGACATTTCGAAACGCATGGGACAAATTTTGGGATCAGCGTTCGATGTTTGCGTCACTGGACAGCAAGCGTTCATGAGAGCATGAGTCAATTACTTGGAAAATATAATATTTGAAAACACTTACTGAATTCACATGGATAATGTTATACATTTTTATTTGAAGCAATCTGCATAAATCACGAAAATTTTCTGCCAACAAAATAATGCGATCGTATGAAAGCCCCTCAATAAGCGAGATGGCAATTTCGATAAGTACGGAACATTTTTTCCTGATTCTTTAGGGACCAAAGTGTGCTAAGTTTTTATAAACGACTTCATAACTTATTCTTGTAGATCGCTTTCGAAATTCAACTAAGCAGGTCACATAATTTACCACTGATTTTCAATTATTGTTGCTATCATCATATTGTACCGCCTATTACCTGAAGGATATTTCATTTCAAGTGATATTCGATAAAAACCTACATATTCCTCAAATATAAGGTTTTAAGGCGAAGGGTATCCTGGCTTTACAATGCTTCTTTATTTTTTATTCTTTATTCTTCTTTATACTTATTCTCTTTATTCTTACTTTTCTGAGACATTTTTCATTTCATTAGTCTATAAGGTGTATAAGTATAGTGTTGTGTATACTCCCTCAAGGCGTCACCCAAATTCTTTTAATTCTTAAGTAGTTTCGTATTTCGAACCTCGTCAAAAGTGTTAAATTGTTTATAATACCTGTCGTTCTTTGTATGGAGTTCCAAGAGCAGTCGGAACTCTAAGTTAATGTTTATAAATAAGAATTATAAATGATCTTGCAACATTCGTAATTTTAAGTACATACTTTCCGTCAAACAAAATTAGCAATCAAAATATCATGGGAAAGGCTCCACTAGCCCATTCTCTTTGGAAAAATTAGTAAATTAGAAAGTCATCCGTGTACAAACAGTGAATGAATTCTGACTGAGTAGTTATTTTTAACATTAAAGAGTCTTACTGACTGCAAAGAGTGTAAACCATAAGCTGATATAATAGGGTATATTAATTTACATGAGTTCCAATCGCAAGATCTCGAGTATTAGAAAACCGTTTAGTAATTCTTCCCAATTGTCAGTATAGTTAATGACTTCAGCTGCTATGCCCTTTATTTTTGACATCTACTTAAGCGCGTTTCCTCTAAATTCAATTAGACTGTGCGAATAAAGTACACCGCTCTGAACTAATTCTACGGTTGCGCTCGGTGTTGGAGCCAACTATCCCAACACAAAAACACATCTAGCCTTTTCATAGGCAAATTGATACAGGCATTCTGTTTAGTAAGGTTTTCATCTGCGGCTTTGAACGCTTACTTTGCGTAGCAAAGTCGTGCATCTGGCCTTTCGACTCAGTGGGTCCTATCGTGAACGTGAAAATATATACTTTTTGTGTCTTGGCTACCAAGCTTTTTGCCGCCGACTGAAAATCATGGAAATCGTTGATTTGTAGTCCAGCGCACTAGATTTGTGAACATGCGAGGCACAAGTTTAGGAAATGATGAAGTAAAAGTATATAGTATGTGATGAAATTGTAATTGCAAAAGGTAATTTTAGGATGCCATTTCAGTGCACAGTGATAACACTTGGAAAGGTAGGTTTTTGAAGATTATATAAATTGAAAAATAACTTACTATTTCTGATAAAGTATGATTAGTGAGCGTGGCTATTATTGTCCTGTACATTTGACGACCAAGAAAGAGTCCCCTGAGACCCAAAAGTTGTCTTTACATAGGGGCTGGGCATGTCTGTCGATAAATATAAACGAATTCTGGTTGGTGAGGACAGTTGGTTCTTGTTGTTTGTTGCGTGGTGCTGTTTTGATGGTTTTAATGTGGTGTAGTGGTTTCTGGGTTCAGACAGAGTCATGAGTGGTTTGTTGGGTGGCGGTTCCGACAGATGGGACCAGGTTGTGAATAGGGTTTTAGGGTTTGGCTGATGAACGGATGGTTTTGATCTGGTTGGGCTTGGTTGGGACAGGCTGGGATGGGCATGTGGGATGAGGAGTTAGTGAGGATGGTGGGTTAGGATTTGAGGTCTTGGGATCGGGGCTGAGGAGGACGATTCGTCTTGAGGTGCAGGCATGATGGGGTGAATCTATGTTCGGATTGAGGCGAGTCGACAGAATGATTCGGTTGGTCGGTCATTGGAATGAGGCTCCTAGGATGATGTCATGATTTGAGGATGAGTCTTGGTTCTTCAAAGGGTTGGACAGGGATGATGATAGAATGAATTCAATGCTAAATATAATAGAATAAACAGCCCAAAATCATTCATCTAAATAGAAATTTTAAAATCGAAATATAATCTTTCATTGAGAAGAAATCTTGAAGAAGTAATTTTCTAGCAAAAGAGTACAAAGCATAATATGTCATGTTAGTTTTCTGTAAAATATATTTGAATTAATGGGGGCAGGTAAAATCAATTAAAAAATGGCATACTACTTAGGTAGAGTATACTTGAGGATACATGTTGCGGGTCGTCAGAAAGAAGCCCAGACAAAAGCCGGCCTCCTGACGTGAATGAAATAACTTGGGAATAGCCTGTACGCTAACCAATATGAAAAACTACTTAAGTGATTTGTTTGAATCGAAAACATATTTCCGAAATTCGGTTGACAGTTCATGAGATAGGGAATCTACTGACATGGAAACGCGTAACATCGAATATTTTACTAACAGAAGGCAGCAACTTCGGAATTTTATTTATGACCAGACACTTTGGGTACTATTCATCGAAATATGAAACAAACACATGTACTTAAGGCTAAATTGGTTAAATTGAAATGTCAGCTGGTCTGTGACAGAAATCTATAAATTTTCTTACTGAAAGGCTTGTCGTGCAATCTTCATTGTCAAACTTTGCATATGCTGTTGCATGCGCGGCGTCTCACAAACACCTTCAGTGACCAACAGAACGTTCCTATGGACGATGGCACCAGTTGAACACAGCTACGATAAAAGTACGCTTTATAGTAATAGTCAGTGGAATTTTAGGAGAAAAGGATGCTAGGACAAACATATTTATAGGCCTGTGGAAGACTCAAGAAGATATGGAGAGAATAACATGTGCGCTTAATCGTTTGCTTTACCCCACGGTGCGGGTTACCTAGGTCGATCGACTAGGCGTCCTTTCAAAAGGCTACGTCAAGCGGTTGAGCCAGCGCAATACAACAATGCCCTGAACCGATGTGACTGCTCGTTTCTAGGTCACCTGGTAATGCGTTCGCAGGCAGATGTGGTGCGTGGCTTCCCGGCAGGTATTGACTGGGTCCTGGGGTATGTGCGTTGTCGGTTGTTTCCAGGTCAGTGTCTGGCGCGAAGGCCAGCCGGCACGGACGACGGGTCACCCTGGGGGTGTCTGCCGTTTGGGGGTTCGGCTCTCGTCGCCTGCATTGCTGCGTTCCTCGGAACCTGGCATATCCTCTATCATCCTGTCCGTGAATGACTGTGTATGCTATGATCATCGGATTGATCGAGGAGTGGTGGGGCGGCAGGAATGGCGGGTTTAAAGGGGTGATGGGATTGGCCAGGCGGGTGGGCGATAGGAGGGATGGTTGAACGCGGGCGGGCGCGAGGCGACGGCGGATGGGGACAGGTTTGGGATGGAATTTGAGGACGGAGGCCCGTCGCGATGATTGCGTGGCGCGGCGAGGAGTTGGAAACGCGCCTGTAATCGTAATCCCTACGAAATAACCCTACGAGTTAGCGAACACAAAACTAAACCTTTACATAATCCTGACCCTAACCCTAATTCTGACCTTAACTCTAACTTTAAACCAAAGCTGCACCTTAATTTTAAACCTAATTTCCCGCAATTTAGCACAAAGGCGCGTGTACTTTGGGCGGTTCCTGTTCTCACGTCCCGTTTAGGCGGCCAGACAAGTCATTCATCCCGCTTTTTCCTAAGGGTTTCCGACAAAATTGCACGTAACTTTCGGAGAAATTACAAGTCCACGTTGCTGGCCTTGCCATCTCAATAATTTCCATGCCAACAGCATATTCCTGCTCCTCCTCCAGGTGGCGGAATTAGGCAAATTTAGTTTAATATGACGCGAAAACCACCGTCTTCATGTATAGGACAGAAACGTGAACACTGTATAAGGCAGCGGTGTCTCTCTCCGTGAACCAAAACACGGAAGTTACACAAATGGCAGATGTATATGAACGCGTATACGGGTGTCGTGCGAAGGGACTTGCGTTGCACATGTTCTGTTACTCCAGGTTTTTCGATGCTGCTGGTTGACATTTGGACGACATTATACTGAAAAGGATACACTGTTTCAGATACACTGATAATAAGAACCCCACCTGAAAACGTAGCATATCACGCGACCGGTTGGCGCAGGCATGACCATGCTGGTCGCAAGTCCATGTAAGCGGTATACTGACAAATGCTTTGAAGAAGATAGGGAGGAACCACCATGTCCACTTAATCGTTTGTTTTGCCCAATTTTGCAGGTCAATCGACTAGACATCATTTCAAAAGGGTATGTGAAGTGTGTCCCAGTTGGTTTAACCAGCGCAAAACAACAATGCTCTGAACCAATGTGATGGCGTGGAGGGTAAAGAAGAATTGGGTGTTTATTTGAAGTTGCAGATGTCAGTGCAGGCTAACAAATGTGTGGCATCGGTCCCTCAGGCCGTACGTTACGTCACTGGCATCTACTGAACAACACTCTTATTCATATGCATGATCAGCATGATAAGTTACTGATCAGGCAGGTGTGTGATGCAAACTAACGAACAGACCATCGACTTGTCGACTCCAAGATGACATCCCAAATGCATATTCACATGTTGCTGCATGATAAGAAAACATATCTCTCTCTCGACAGTTCGGCCGTCGTAGTCCGACGATGTCCACCGTATGCTCCATGGGAAAGTGGAGCCGGGACGGTGACTTGCGCGTGATTTAGTTTAAAGTGATAGTAGAATTGCGCTGCATCTACCGCATCTCTCCTCCTCTCCCACCTGAGCCGTGAGACAGAGTCAAGGCCGGGCGGGGAAGGAGCGGGTTAACGAGGTTCTTGACTGGGCGTTGTACCGCTCCGTGTTTAGGCGTTGTGGGATAGGATGTTGGTGGTTGGGTGTGGCGAAGAAGAAGAAGAAGAAGAAGAAGAAGAAGAAGAAGAAGATGGGTTTGGATGGTGGGATGGATGGGCAATGGCCAAGATGGGACGGGTCGGGATGGACGATGGCGCGGTGCGATGGGATTAGCATTAGAGTACCGCAAAACTGTAGAGCCATTACCTTCGACTCTCAGTCGCCAGTCCAGCCACTCCACAAAACACACATTGGGCTGACCAAATGTCCGAGATTATCCCGTCCAGTTGCTTCAAGCCACAACTTTTAGCGCACCATGATAGTTTCAAGCGCGTCCAGATTGTTTTACATAGTAAGGAATATGCGCTGAGCTTGCCAGGCCTCACTCTCTCACCCACAATCAGACCACTTTGTCCGAGCCGGTCGGTTGTCACGATGCGGAAAGCAGGCGCAGCTGTGGTGACCTCGTCTGCGTACTGCGTGCAACCTAGCCCCAAACACAAACACCAATTCCACAACAAAGTTGAACAGCTTACATCTACATGTGAGATAGCCAGAATCACGTAAAGAAGGAGCCAGCTAAGCTCACTCTCAGACCACCAGTCAGCCACTCCACTACCCATTAAGACTAACTACGAGGAAT
This sequence comes from Schistocephalus solidus, assembly GCA_017591395.1. Lineage (NCBI taxonomy): Eukaryota > Metazoa > Platyhelminthes > Cestoda > Diphyllobothriidea > Diphyllobothriidae > Schistocephalus > Schistocephalus solidus. The sequence goes on along the minus strand of WEDG01012125.1, from coordinate 683 downwards.
CTAGTGTAATCAGTGTAACCTTCCAACAGCACTCAACGACCACCACCTCTCTTCTCCTCCCTACCTGAGCCCGGTCTCATGACACAGTTAAGAAGACCGGAGATGGGAAGAAGGAGCACAGAGTGTAGCGCAGCTGGGAGCCGCCCACAGTCGTCACCACCACACCTGGCTCGAGATCCCACACGAGTGTGTGTGCCACCAAAGCCACATTAGAAGGAGCGGTGCGGCCTGACTCCTCCAGTCCGCCAGTCAGCCCTCCCACACAAAAACACACATTGGGCTGACCACGCAGCTCCGGTGATTATCCGTCAGTTGGCAACCTTCCAAACCACGGCTTTTAAGCGCACCGTGATGGTTTTCAAGCGCGTCAGATTGATTATAGTGAGGAATATGCGCTGAGCTGGTGACCTCACTCTCTCCCCACCCCACAGATCGGACCACAGTCGAGCCGGTCCCGGTTGCCTGGTGTGGGAGTGAGCGCATTGGCGACGGATCGCATGTACGTCTTCGCGCCTCACAGCACGACCTGGCATAACGCACACGCCAGGACTCACAGAAACTCAGGGGATATGGAGGAGCCATCGCCGTCAGATTCCCAGTCACCGTCAGCCACTCGAGCACACACAACACATACACTGGGCCGGGCTTGCGTGGTCTGGTGTGAGCGTCAGATTGGCAGCCTT